>JAVKPL010005539.1:0-108500 GCA_032173675.1 Gastrolobium villosum
GAAAAGGAAATATGCATACTATCAATTATCATCATGCAACTGAGCATCACTATAATCATCATAATCATCACTCTGTGCATCTAGTGCTGAAGTAGTAGTAGAGGAGGTGCGCACATCTCCTCCTAAACGAGCCATCAACATCGCCAGCTGCTCTTTCATAATTTTCATCTCTCGGTCATTTTTCTCTTTCATAATTGCCATATCTTGGTCTGTTTTCTTTTTCATAACAGTCATTTGTTGCTGCGTGTTCTCGTATTTCTGCTTCAGCTCCTCATTTTGGCTGGATAAGCTGGTGACCATGTCTCTCATGTGATCATACTCATCTGTGGAGACTCCTGACAAGCTAGCAGAAATCTTTGTGGACTTATAATTCCACGCCTCTGCACCTAAACCATATATTCGACCTTTCTTGTTCATGCCACCAATAGCCTGCAATAATAACACTTCGTCAGATTGACAAGTGGATGCCTCTGCCCCAGCCTCCAATGCATTATCACGATCAGTCATTCGCTTCAAAAAGTCCTCCTAAAATTACAAAAATTACATTAGTTATCACTTAAATTTGATTCAAAGTCAAATAAACAAAAATTCTCAAATATCACAAACTTACAGCATATCCCTTTGCCTTCTCATTAACCCATGAGCCATCCGATTTAACTATGTGCATCTTCTTAAATACCTCCCAAGATAATGACTCTGGTTTTATAGTAGGATCCATCCTCTACAATACAAAAGGTTATCCAAACATCCATAATGAAAATAAGAAACAATAATTTTTAGTTGTACAATTTTTAATTCAAATTACTTACCAATCTCTTCTTAATTTCCGTTGCTGGGATAGAACCTCCAACATGTGCAGGTCCTTCGTATTTTGATCTATTTTGTTTGTTTTTCTGAGACCTTCTTTGCCAGCTTGCTAAGGCCCATTTCTGCTGCAGCTGTGGTAAAATATCTGATTTAATCCATGTGTCTCTCTCCGTACCTACTCGGACCTTGTGCAAATGATGTGACAATAAATATGATGCTTTGTGATGAAATGTCTTTTGCATAAGAACCTCATGTTGTGGAACACATTTATACATTTTCTGCATATACAAATCATATAACAATTAACAAGGTGATTGATTAATGAGTAGTGTATACTGATATAAAAAATATGCACATACAAAATTAAACAATTATCACATACCCTAAATTGACGATACCAGTTGTCTCCCACTGCCTTGCGAACCTCTCCATATGAGAGCCAACTTGTATTAAAGTTACTTTTTACGATGCCAGTTATTTCTCGCACCACATATGAAGGGTCAAACCTGTGATCACAGACACAAAGAATTAGAAACTTATTTACAAAGAATTTAATTAACTACACGAATACAAAAAGTATTCAACTCTTACGCCGTTCCCATAGGGCGTATCCATATCAACTCATCAGCAGGATCTTTGCTCCCCCACACGGGAAGCATCAATGCACCATTAGACATTGTCGCACTGAAAGAGTCAACATTGGGTGTAGGGAGGGGTGATGGGCCAGCTACCTATGTGTATCAATATAAAAAAAAATTTATGTCATTTAGATAAGACAAATACTTAAAACATTTAAGTTAGTGGTAAAACCTGATTTGCCTCATCTGTGGAGGCATCAGCATGCTCTGGAGTCGGGGTAGAAAGCCTAAATGATGAAGGTCTAGGCTGCGAGTGTGGAGTTGACTGTAGTGAAGGGGGCTCAACTCTCACTCCCCCTCGAGCTATGCCCCTACCCCTATTAATACCTCTACCTGTATGTCCATTTGGCGACATCTGCATACATGAAACAGTAAAAACAAATGAGTGAATATGACATAATTTGAATAAGATACATTTCAATATGATGTTAGATGAAAGCGTGGTGAATGCTTTTAAAGATCAAAGTTTTCCAGAAAGTACATGTGATTCTAATATAAGACAAATACTTAAAACATTTAAGTTAGTGGGAAAACCTGATTTGCCTCATATGTGGAGGCAGCAACATGCTCTGAAGTCGGGGTAGAAAGCATAAATGATGAAGGACTAGGCTGGGAGTGTGGAGTTGACTGCAGTGAAGGGGTCTCAGCTCTCACTCCCCCTCGAGCTATGCCCCTACCCCTATTAATACCTCTACCTGTATGTCCATTTGGCGACATCTGCATACATGAAACAGTAAAAACAAATGAGTGAATATGGCATAATTTGAATAAGATACATTTCAATATGATGTTAGATGAAAGCGTGGTGAATGCTTTTAAAGATCAAAGTTTTCCAGAAAGTACATGTGATTCTAATATAAGACAAATACTTAAAACATTTAAGTTAGTGGGAAAACCTGATTTGCCTCATATGTGGAGGCAGCAACATGCTCTGAAGTCGGGGTAGAAAGCATAAATGATGAAGGACTAGGCTGGGAGTGTGGAGTTGACTGCAATGAAGGGGTCTCAGCTCTCACTCCCCCTCGAGCTATGCCCCTACCCCTATTAATACCTCTACCTGTATGTCCATTTGGCGACATCTGCATACATGAAATAGTAAAAACAAAAGAGTGAATATGGCATAATTTGAATAAGATACATTTCAATATGATGTCATAAGAATTTTAGATGAAAGCATGGTGAATGCTTTTAAAGATCAAAGTTTGCCAGAAAGTACATGTGATTCTAATAGTACAAAAAAGAACAGAGTTGAATACATACAATATTAACATATTAGTTAACTAAATGCAATAGCAGTACAGTAAGACTTAAGAAATTCATAAGACTTCCACAATCATATCTTATGACTAAATACAAATGCTTGAATATTAAAATTACAATTAATGATAATTTATTCAGAATCTTCCATGTCTTCACCCTCTTCTTGGTGTTCATCTTCTTCTGTGTCTTCATCATCATATTCTTCTTCTTCTTCTTCTTCTTCTTCTTCTTCTGAGGAGGATATAAATTCAACATCTTCATCTTTCTCTTCTTCTAAATCATGAACATGGCTGAAAGGGATTGGGAGTTCCTCTACTACACCCGTAGTGTCAAGAAGACTTTGATTAAGATCATCATTTGCAACAACTATTGGAATCTGCTGTACTGCATCGTCTTGGTATGGGTTATGAAGAATTTCAGGTTGTTTGTTTGTCGAGTACTTGATGATGTTTCGCGCCTTGGTTTTTATGACCCCCAACCAACCTTGTTGAAATTCAGGGTATGATGTATAATACACTTGTTCAGCTTGTTGAGCAAGTATAAAAGGGTCGTACAAATATATCTCCTGGATTGATTGACTTCAACATTTCCATACCTATCTATAAGCTTTGTCCCTTGATTGTGTAAAAAGGATCAAACCAATCACATTTAAATACAAGTCACTCTTCTTTAGGGAATCCCAATGTACACAATTGAACAATATCAACTAATATCCCATAGTAATCATTTTCTAATATATTTCCAACTGAGGCCACCTCGAACACAGACACCATAATTAGTTGTACTCATCCCTTGATTATTTGATTGTGTTAAAAACTTGAAGCCATTGACAAGATACTTTAAACACTTTTTAACTCTTATATTGGGATTAAAAACAATGGATATATAAAATAAACAAACACCATGGCAAATCGTCTATTTCATTTGAATTCATTATGTACCTACATTAGGCATTACAATGTCTTTTAGTGAAACCTTTAAGGCGATATGACTTATACTTATCATTAAACAACATTAAAACTAAAAAAAGGATAAAATTTTAAATACAAAGGAAAAATACTATTATTGAACCAACATGAGTTTGCCAAAATATATATGTAGTATTAAATGTTATAGTGCTTTGTCCTGAAACATCACTTTGGCATTTCTTAAAGAGTGATGTCACCACATGTAGCTACTCATGGAAAATTATAACGTTGAAAGAATTGTGCTCCATAATACTTAGGGGATGCAGCGTTGATTGTCAATCTGAGTTCCACATATTTATTATTATTATTATCGGTGTTCAATTAGAAATATTTTTTTTTTAATTTTTGGATATTTAAACTAAGAATCTAATATCTAGGTATACATAGTATGACTTGTTATTTTCAATTTTAGTTTGTTACCTTTCTTTTTCCAACCAGATGTTGTATATTATAAAATAACACACTCCCTTTATGAGTTTTTTTTTTTTTAAAAAAAAAAGACAAGTTTTTTTTTTTATAAATTTGATTATAATAAACAGTAAGTGCTTGAGTCTTTATATAAACTATACATTTAACTGAAAATTTCTTTCATATATATATGCTTCATAAAAATATCATCTGGGATTCTGGACGCTTTTCTGTTACTGTGTTTCATTGAATTTTTTAAAAAATAAACACAAAAATCTAATAAGTGATTTTATAGTGGTTGGCTCATTAGCCTTAAGATCTTATCCAAAAAATACCATTAGTCTTAATTGCATGCAACCATGTCACAGGATAGGTTACAACTCCAGAGTTATATATATTTAAAACCTTAACAGGTCAACAATGATAACATAATCTTATTTACTAAAGGTTACCAAAAAAAAAAAAAAAGGTTTATTGACAACACTGAAATAAGTCAAATAGTGTCTTAGCAACTAATTACATAAGCACAGCAACATATTAAATATAAAAAAATAGCATTATTAAGTAAAATAAAACAAAATAAAAAAGAAAGCTCATAGGTAAGGAATTGAAATAGTACCTTTGTTCCACACTAAGCTCTTTTTAACCTTAAAATTCTCCAAATCAGACCCACCCAAACAAGT
Organism: Gastrolobium villosum; assembly: GCA_032173675.1. NCBI lineage: Eukaryota > Viridiplantae > Streptophyta > Magnoliopsida > Fabales > Fabaceae > Gastrolobium > Gastrolobium villosum. The sequence continues at coordinate 4,765 of JAVKPL010005539.1, forward strand.
CAGTGGACCACTTCAAGGGCAGTGGTGCCTCCATTCTCCATTTCCAATTCAAAGAATAATCAACCTTAAAAGATAAAATCCAATTGAACTTTAATAAAAAAAATACTTTGAACTTTAAAAAAAAATAGGGAATTGTTATAAAACACTAAAGAACCAAAGGAATAATCTCCAAAAAAGCAAAAAAGAATGGAAAGAAAACCAATCGATACAAACTGACCAAAACATAAAAACAATGGCTTGCAGGCTTGCACACCACATGTATTGCCTCGTCAATATTCCTCACAACTAAGTAAAGAAATGAGAACTAAATATAACCATATCCTAATATAGATAATTATCATGAAGCATAATTCAGGAAGAACGCATGAGAATTAACAACAAAAAGAAAAATCTTATAAATTTAAAAAAGATTAACGCCCTTAAGGGTATCCATATATATTTAAAATACTTATGGCAAATGGTCCTGCAGAAAGATATAGAACACCCAATTAACGTGCCATCTTCTGGACCTGCATAACTGTGATAGTTTTGTTAACAGTAGATAAGATAGCAAATAATCTCAACTAGACTAGGATTCGCATACCAGTAAGTTTCTTTCATTGTATTATAGAAAAAGGAACAACGAATAATCTTGGGACTGACGAGAACAAATTCAACCTTAAAATATTATTTTAAAACAGTTTTTTCTAAAAAAAGTTTATAAAATATAAAGAACAAAAAAAAAATGCGCACCTGCATGGGGATGGTTTCATACCTGGATCGAATGATAATTGTGAGTATGAGATGCATAAACAATGTTGAGAAGAGGGATGGTTATAAAGCTGAAATATGCAGAAGTGATCTGGGATGTGAGAATGGTGAGAGAACAAATTATAAAAGAAAAGATAATGAAATAATAAAAGAAAAATAGATAAAAGAATAGATGAAAGAAAAACACACAGTGAATCAGAAAAAGAGTGAGTTATAATCGACAATTACATTTGGTTCTAAAAGAATGACTTCAAAAAATGATTCAGAATGAGGCCTGAAAGAGAAAAGATTGAATGAGGGCCAAAAGTGAGAAAGACACAGTGTGCAGCAGAGATGGCGGCAAAGAAAAATTATGTAACTTGAGGGAGGGAAAGATTTTAAAGGAGGGAATAATTTAGGAAAGATAAAATGTGGGAGAGTAAAATAATTTGAGTTGATTAGTTTTTTTTTCAACTTATCACATTACGCTTCACTAAAAATTTTTAGGATAAATTATATCCTTTTTAATTCAAATATATTAAAAGTTTGTTACTTGAATAATAAAAATAAGATCAATATTAGTACTAAAAAAAGATAAATATACAAACATTTGTGATGCACTATTTCCATGATCTCATCCCACCTTCTTAACTTCCCACCAAAAACGGAGGCTGTTATATGAGACGTGATTTTACTTTTGTTTGATACCTTCCTTTTACTTTTCATCCATGCTTTTACTATTTCTTATTTACTATTTCTTATTTCTTATTTTTCATACATGTATTTTGGTGAATATGAGTTAAATTTATTTAAAATGACTTTAAAAGTTTTAAACTTTTTTTTAATACCAGCTTAGCTTAACCAAAAAATAAAATAAAAAAAGCATAGAACTCGCATGATTGGTGTATGTCTTCCCAATAATGGACTTTGTGATAATCAAATAACTGAAACGATTCAGATATAATATAATGTCTTGAAATTTTGAATTGAGATATTACCTCAATCCCATTTATTATGATTTATTGATAGGAAATTTCTATTATATATATATATATATATATATATATATATATATATATATATATATATATATATATATATATATATACCAGTGTAAGACTAACAAGTCTTACAACACATCTCAGTCGTTGATGGACGAAAATTATCGGTTGGTATTTGTAATGTAATTAATATTAATTAATTCGTATGACTTCCTAAATTATAACTGTTGGATGCACGAAAATCAACGGCTGAGATGTGGTGTAAGACTTCTAAATTTTACTCTCCATTTTCAGCTGTTGATTTTAATCAATGTAACAATTGTCATTTATTTAAAATTAATAATTAATTAATTAGTATGATTTAATTTTAAACTATTTAAATTTTAAACATTTAAAATTTGAATGAGTTCAAATTTTAAACATATGATAAGATCTATATATTATCTTTATCTATTGGAATTCATATTCAAAATTTAAATTGAGATAAGGATCTAATCCTTATTTAATTTAAATCTAATGGTTAAAATTTATGAATACTTGATGAAATCAATTGTATGAAGTAGCCCCCTCTCTACGGTCCAATTCACATGACAAGTTAGTGCCTTTGAGGCCTAGCTAATTTGCACGCCATTCGGCTCAAGCCCTTGTTTTCATAACACAGGCCACTTAGCACTTGAATGATCCTGTCTCATAGGATTTAAATTATACTCTTATAGGCCCAAAACCATATGCTACATTATACTTTTATGTGTATGACCTATTAGGCCCAAATAGCCACTAACATGGATAAGTTTGGGCTTACTAAACCCCTTTAGTAGTCCTAATATGATCACACAGAGTACTAGCAATATTTTATGGCCTCAAAGTTAGATGAATTATCAAGTGATCAACCTTCGCGTAGGGTTACCATGTCAATCCATCGTTTGATCTAGTTATCCATCTTATGAAAGTCATTCGAGTCCCCCCGGTCTGTTGTGGATAACTAATCTCTTGCAGAGATGATGAATCCTATTAGCTTGTTATAGAGGTGGCAATTCGAATCGACATGACACGACACGACATGAATACACACAACACGAATATGACATAATTTTAAATTCTGGATAAGACCTTTCATACGAACACGAGTGAGAGGCATATATTAAGAACAACCATCCATTAATGAAGAAGATTATGGAAGAAGACCAAGAAGCATTCCCCTTCTATAAAAAGGACGAAAATATTTGAACATTCTATTCTTTTTATATTATACTATTCTTTTGGATTTTTTCTTCTATATTACATTATTGGATTCTAATGCTTTACGCCTCCACAAGTCATCGCATGAAAACTTGGATATTCTCGCTATTGGCCCACACAAGTCGTCACTCCAAATCTTGAATTTTCTTGCTTTGTGCCCGCACAAGTTATCGCTTCAAAACTAGGATTATTTTCACCCTACAGTTGCTTAAGTTATTGCTTCAAATGCAATTATCCGCCTTCTGAGCTCTTCCTTTTTATATCTTGTGGGCTTACCGAATGTGGTTGTCTCTCTATTATAAGTTTGCGATTTGATGTCCAAACTTGTACTATTTTGAAAATGGGCCAGTGACGAATTTAGAGATGGAATGTGCATTTTCGTCTCTAATTCTATCATTAATAGATACAGAAAAAATTACATATATATTAGTGAGGGATCTTGTTCCATTCCTAATTGAGACAAATTATTTTATGTCCGTATTTGAGACAGAAAGTGAACTATTTATATTAGAGATGAATTTTGAGATGGATAATTTACTTTAGTCTCAAAATCTGTACCAAATAGAGACACAATATTTTTCGTCACAAATAGGGATGAAATATAATCCCTCACTGATAGAGAAAAAAAAATATCTCTATCAGTGACGAAATTGGAGACGGAACATGTATTTGCATCTCTAATTTTGTCACTGTTAGTTACCAAAAAATCCAATCGCTATTAATGAGGGATCTTGTTTCATCTCTAAAAGAGACAAATTATTTTTTGTCCCTATTTGAGACAGAAAATTATCCATCTCTATTAGAGATGGATTTTGAGACAAGTCATTTACTTTTGTCTCAAAATTCATCCCAAATAGAGACACATTATTTTTCGTCTTAAACAGGGACGGAAAATAATATGTCTCTCTTAGGGATGGAACAAGATCCCTCGTTAATAGAGACAAAAAAATGCATTTCTATTTGTGACAAATTAGAGACGTAACTACACGTTGCGTCTCTAAATCCATCGCTGATAGAGATGGAAAAAAATCTATCACTAAATTCCCTCACTAAGCCCAAGTGTATATCCTTAATATTATCACTATTTTTATATATTATGTTTTGTCTCTAAATCAATCCCTGTTAGAGACGGAGAAATAGTCATCTCTATTAGAGACAGATTTAGAGACGGAGAAATAGTCATCTCTATTAGAGACAGATTTAGAGACGAATTTGTGTCTATTAGAGAAGGATTGAATTTCTGTCTCTAAATCCGTCAATAATGGAGAGAGAAATACTTTCGTCCCTAATTCCCTCCCTATTTGCAAAGGATTGTTATTCCATCACAAAATTCGTTTCTATTAGAGATGGATTTTTTTTCGTCTCTAAATTCCATCTCTAATCCATGTTTTTTTAGTAGTGATCAGTTAGGATTCTGTTGTATCGTCAGTGGTCAATAACCATCTAACAAATAGGTTGCATGTTTTGTTTCCTTATGTTTTCTGTATTTGAGTATAAAAAGGGGAACATGAATGTAATATGAATCATGGAATTAAATAAGACAATTTACTTCTTTCTCTGTTCTCTACTTATCTTCCTTTTCTTTTCATTCTCCTTGATAAAACTTGAGTCTATCATTAACTCTATGATTATACCAACAAAAATGTAATTAAGATCATGGTAATTTGTATTGAATAATTATTATGATCTATAACAAGTGAGAAATGACAACACATAAAATTAATATTTAATTAAAGGAAAAAAATCAAATCATGTTTACGCCAAATCATTTATAAATATAAAAAAATCAATACTATTCAAAATAATATATTATGGTAAACAAATATTAAGACTGAAAAACTAAATATTCAATCAAAATCTGTTTATAAAACAAAAATTCTCAAAACTCAAATTTATGTGTTTAATATTTCCATGCAATAGGTTGCTAGAAAAAGTATGCCAATTTACCATTACACTTGAAATATATCAGATCACGTTTTGGTTAAAAACTCTATCTATATCTATCTAAGTATAGATTGATAGATAGGTAGGTATATAGATAGTTAATATTATTTATCCTTAATCTTGTTAGTTTTATTATATTTGATGTGTTTTTTCTTCTATTCTCAACTTTGACATCCCTAGTTTTTGTATTAAAAATATTGACATTTGCACCTTTGCATATGTTTGTTGACTTCACGTACTTACTTCTTATTCATATTCCATCTCATCTTTAAGATTCAATCTTTATTATCACATCTTAAAGAATTTCTTTTGAGAGATTACTTCATGGCCTTTTTTTTATATTTTACTATAAATTTTTTAGCATCAATATTAAATATTACCTTATCACCTTATTTAATAAATTTATTATACTACTAAATACTAATCAAGCATAATTACATATTACTTAATCTTATGAAATAATAAATTAAAAAAATGCATTGTGGTTTTAATTTATTAAAGAGGCAATATATTGTCTACGAGTTTAATTTTCCTATTTTTAGGGCATGTTTGGTGCATAGTATAGGATAAGGCCTGATAGTATAAGACCTGATTGTATAAGACCTGATTAAATTTTAATACTATCAAACGTTTGGTATGATATTATATAAGATAATATCCTCCAATATTTTAAAAATTAATATATTAAAAAAAATTATTTTAATATATAAATTTTGAAATGATATATTACTTCATGGGAATTGTACTTGTAAGTAATATTAATACATCAACCACTTATCAGGCCTAATCCACCACTCTTAGGCCAAATTAAGTTATACATCATTTTGATGTATAAAGGGGTCATGCTGTATAAGCTTATACTATACGAGTATACGATGGTCACACCAAACAACTGAAAATGTCATAACATATAGTATAAGTTTATACTATCAGGCCTTATACATCACACCAAACATGCCCTTACTATTAAGCAAGAGAGAGAATGTTTGACTAGAGGAAAGAAGAGTAAGAACTTTTAATTGGAGAGAGAAGGAGAAGAGAATATTTGATGTTTGACTAGAGAAAAGAAGAGTAAGAACGTTTCATTGCGGGGAGAAAGAAGAGAGAATATTTGACTCGTGAGTAAGAAGAGAGACAAGGAAGAGAGAAAGATAGCAATAGATCAAGGCTGATTCGAAGCCATTGATTTAGCTACCATCCAATAGTGCAAAAGTGATAGTAAAGAAAGGAAAATTAAACTGGTAGGGAATATAACATATATTTTATTAAAATATAAATGTTTTTTATTCATTCATGAACAAACTCATTTAATGAATGAGATTTAAGGCATGTTTGATGTGATGTATAAGGCCTGATAATATACGCTTATACTATACATTGTGACATTTTAAATTATTTGGTGTGACCATCGTGTAGTATAAGTTTATACAGCAGAATCCATTAATACATCAAAATGACGTATAACTTAATCAGGTCTAAGAGGGAGAGATTAAGTCTGATAAGGGGTTGATGTATTAACATCACTGACCAGTGCAACCGAGTACCCCAATTCCCAAGTACTCAACCCGCCTCCGAGCCAATCACCAGGCTAGCTCGAGCACAACCCGACTCTGATACCATTGTCAGGCGGGTTTAGGGGGATGGTCGTGGCGGGGGACCACCACCAATGGGTTAAGTGGATCAAATACACCAAGTGGATCCGACACCACATCTCAACCCAAAACCTTAAGGCATTGGGTTCATGGGTCCATCCACTTATACACTCTTCACACTTGAATACTCAAACAATCTATGTCGGACCCACTTGCTACGGTTGGAGTAGCATTAGCCTATTGGTGGTGGTCCCCTCGCCACGGGCTTCTCTTGGACCTGCTTGACAGTGGTATCAGAGATGGGTTTGGCTCCGACTAGCCGGACGTTTGGCTATGAGGTAGGTTGAGTACTTGGGCCCTGAGGTACTCGGTTGAGGGGGAGCATATAAATGTTGGGTTTCACACTTGAGGGGGAGATTGTTGAGATATTCAAGTATAATGAGTCCCACATTGGTTGATAATGGGCTAAGTGAAGAGTATATAAGTGGAATGACCCATGAACCCAATGCCTTAAGGTTTTGGGTTGAGATGTGATGTCGATCTCACTTAGTGTATTTGATCCACTTAACTCATTGATGGTGGTCCCTCGACACGGACTTTCCCCGGACCTGTGTGACATATATAACTATATTAGAAACGTTCCGTTTTTTAATATATATGAGGTCACATTTTAATCTTCTTGACTATATTTTGAATTTAAAAGGATGATGATCCATTAAAATATACAACGCAATAGAGCTTTACTTACTTCCAAAGGAATTCAGTTAATAAATAAATACAAATTTATTTGCATATTTTAGTTCAGTCAACTAGTCGATCGAGTCACAAAGTAACCGTTCTCATGACTATAGTTTACTTGCATATTTTACTTCAGTCAATCTCTGAGGCTGTCGTCATTTGGCATCAATCAATGCCACTAACTTAAGACTATATGAACCTCAGTGAAGAAGCAAATAATGCTATATAAACTATCAAAGAAACATTCTTAATTTCTCACGCTCATAACCTTTTTCTACATTTTACAGCAGTTTCATTTCAGATCAAGAGAAAACGATGGCAGCTCAGTTGAGATGGTTGAACATAGTAGTTGATGGAACTTCAGCCTTACAACCTTATTGGCCAAGGATTGTTTCAGATTATCTTGATAAGATTGTCAGGTTTGATAATTCTTGTCGTTCATATATAACATGCATGCACCATAATTTGTTACACACACACTACCATCATATACTCAGATTCTTTGCACTCATTTCATGCAAAATAAAATTGTGGACTACCTATATACCATCAATTATAAGGGCGCTTGATTCATGGTTTAAACAAACACTAATTTGATAGAACCATTCTTTTGTTTCGGAGGGGCATTACAAGTCGGTTTCGATGAGGTTTTTTTTAGGCAAAAAATTTTTTGTTCAAAAAAGAAAAAAGAAAAGAAGAAGAAGTATTTCTTTTTTTTTTTTATTATTATTTCTACTACAACGTAACGTCTGTTTGAATGTCTGCTTTAAAAAAACAGAGGTTACAAAAAAGCCCCAAAACCTACTTTTTTTAGGAACAGTGACAAAAATGTCACTGTTCACCAACTTTTTTACCTAAATGTCATGCGAACAGTGTTATTTCCCAATCTCTCACGGGGGCAAGTTCGTTACCCGGTGTAGCGAACTCGGATTGCTGACGTGTCACTTTTTATATGACAACAACTTGATTTTAACCAAGTTCGCCTACATGGTAGGCGAACTTCATTTTTTTTTATTTTTTTTTTAAAAATTTGATACTTGTTATCCACTAAAAATGTGACACGTCAGCAAATCGAGTTCGTTACACCGGGTAGCGAACTTGCCCCCGTGGCAGATTGGGAAATAACACTGTTCGCGTGGCATTTAAGTAAAAAAATTGGTGAACAGTGGCATTTTGGTCAGTGTTCCGAATTTTTTTAAGCTAAAAATTTTAACTTCTAAAAAAAGCAGAAATCAAAAGCCAAATATTTTTTAAAAAATCTAAATTGCTTTAGCTTTTGTAAAAAAAATATTTCTAAAATAAGAAAAATATAAAAATATTTTTTTCATAAGCCCATCCAAACGGCCTAAAGTAACTATTATAGGATGAGGTGAAGACACGAGTAAAATTGCCACATCATGATCATCGATTATTTATTTAAAAAAAAAAAATACTTGGTAGAAGTTATATGATTTTTGAGACTTCAACTGATAATCGAGTGTTCAAATATATAATCAATTTTAAATGACAGCCAATGAATGAATGTTGCATGTAACAAATAAGATAATGTTTTAATATTTGTTTCTTGTAGTTAGCTTCCACGTTAAGACAACACCATAGGAAGCAAAGAGGGTTAATTTTGTCGTAACATATATATGTTTGCATGCATCTCCTGCTAAGGCTCAATGCATTTAAATTCTACGTGGATGGCTATATTTGCTCAAATTCATTTTTCTCTCTGTATATCCCATCTTTCTCTTATTTATTTTGCAGGCGCTTCTGTGACAACTCCCATGAACAGGTAATTTTCGAACTTAAACCAAAAAGTTTGTTGTATATAATTAAATTCTCAATGCTATGATCTTTCTATACGGGTAAACCTGCATGAGTAATCAAACATCACTTGTTGTTGTCTATAGGGAGATAATCTTGCAAATTGCCAAGTTGGGTTAGTAATGTATAACGCCAATTCTGATTTAGGTATTTCTTTTATCATCGGTTTCTTTTTTGTCTAAAGCCATTAATTTCATGATACATATAACGCAAAAGTATTTCTACAGCAACTTTAGATAAACTTATTTACAGCTGCCATTTTTTAATTATGTTCTCACGAGAGAACATAGTTATAACGTTAAAGTTGCTCTTTTTTCTATCTCCAAGTTAACAAAAAAGTTTTGAAAAGTAACCGAGGAGAAAAAAAAAGAGAGCAACTTTAACGTTATAATTATGTTCTCCCGAGATAACATAATTAAAAATGACAGCTATAGATAAGTTTATCTAAAATTGCCGTAAAAATATTTACCCCTACATATAATGCCACTATTTGAGTGTTTCTTTTGTAAACGTTATGTAGGCTGCGAAGTCCAATATATCCATTGGACAAGTGATGTGGAATATTTTTTAGGCACCATAGCATCTTTAGCTTTCAATGGTGACACTCTCAATCAATATGCCATGGCAGAAGGTCTAGCCGAGGCACTAGTGGTACGTGAACATATATTCCTTATGCTTCTTATTCCATTATTAAGATTTGAATTAAATCATAAATATTAAAAAATAATAATAATAAGTAACAATTTGAACTCTCACTCTAACTAGATGTATCCAAGGCCTTCAAAAGAATACTACTACAATGGAGAAAGGCATTGCATTCTCGTGGCTACGGGTGAACCCGTTCCTATGAAAATGTTAGTGTCTGTGCCCAAGATTCGAGGTGGCAAACTTTATGACACAGGATTAGATTCTTTAAAGTCTGATTTTCTTGATGTGGCACAAATGTTCATCCCGGTAATTTATTGGAACACGGTTCTTACTTTTATTGTCTAATCACAAATAACCTTCTATTCATTTTGACTATGTTCTTATTACTACATGCAGCTTGATGTATCATTTTCGGTGATAACTCCTAATCAACATCCAGTTTTTGGAGTTATATTTAGTCTGGTAAAAATTTCTCTCTCATTTATATAACATCCTTCTACTAATATCTTATTTGTTGGTCTAAAACATGGTGTCTAATAATTTATTAATTTAATAAACCACACAAAAGGTGTCAATTGATTTTAATATATATATTTGTCTAAGATGTTATGCATTTGAATAAAGATCAGTCCCATTAAAACTCTAGTTTTCCAATGAAAGACTAGTTGTCTTACAAGTTAAGAGCAGCTTATAACTTTGTTTTCCTTGTTTGTGAAGGGGAATAATATTAATGGAATGGAAGATACTCCCATCTCCAATTACAAAGTTGGTGAGTTTACTGTTATGTTGTCGAGAAACTTTAAGGAGGCACGCAATGCTCTTCGTGGGAAAAGAAGTGTACGGAAATCATTTTCTCATGTTGTTGGAGATTGCTTTCTCATTTTGTGAGCCAGAAATTCGTGTTATCTTCTTTCTATTTTTTATTTTTTTTAACAAGTGGTGCGACCTATTACTTGTTGTGTCTATAGCATAAGAGATGTTATCTCATGTATAATGAGAAAAGAGAAACCTTTTTTAATTTAAATTTTATTTGGTGGAATAACTAGATTTTTTCTTTTCCCTTTTATTTTTGAGGAGTTTTTCTAATAATTATTTATGGGTCCCTTTTTTCTCATATTACAGAAATTTAAAATTCTCCTACAAACTATATACTCCATGAAGTACATAGTTATAATATAAGAAAAAAAATAACTTTTAATATTATAATTTTATACTCTTCGGAATACATAATTTGCAACATTGTTGTTAAAATCTCGATTTATCATTACGATTTTACGTTTTTACGTTTTTATGATATTTTTACATTAAAATTATATGTTTTATGATATTTTAATCTCCTTCCGATTTTACTTAAGATCTCGATTTTAACAACATTGGTTTGCAAGACAACTTCAAATTTTTGCAACATGAGTGCGTATTATTCTTTTATTTATTTATCTATTTTTCATTTGCTTCATATTGAACATGAAATACATTATCCCAAATTCTACGAATCAGACACATGTTTCTTCAAGGAAGGCGTATGATGATTTGGAAGCTATGCTCACTTGTGATGATGTGGACCAAACAATTTCCATGGAACACATTAGAGCATTTGCAGCTGGATTAGAACATGCAGTGAATGATACTAACTTGATAAGGAATTCATCAAACACTTCCAACAATAGAATGGGGTCTTCAGAAGGACAACTTCAGCAACAAAGTGCCAATATGGGTATGATGAGCACAACAATTCAATCAGGGAATGTTAATGAATGGGATCCTCAAATAGCACATGGTGTTTCATTTGGAAATTCCATGTTTCCTAATGTGATGGGGGATTCAGGCAATATTCAGTTTCAACCATACTCACCAATGTTTCCTGATGCTAGTACTAGTAGTAGTAGTACTAGTCAACATGTTGGAGGACCAAGAGGAAGATCTTCAGACCAAAATACGGAATTTGAAAAATATGTGCAGATATGGGAGGTAAACTTTTCTTGTTTCAATATTTGATAAAAGCACCATATGTGTCTGCATAACTACATGTCTATATTGCTAGCATTAATTACATATCACTTTTGAATTGTTTTTATATTATTTTTTTGGGATTGATTTGTGTGGATGGCTCATTTACTTGTTATGAATTTTCTTATTTTATGACTAAATAGCCAATATAACCATTTGAAAATTGTATTTGTGTACATATATATACGTAAGGGGATCATCCGTTTACAAATTTTGTTTACAAATTACACTAAATATGACCGATCATACTTAGTGTAATTTGTAGAAAAGTTTGCAAATGGATCCAAATTTTTTTTTGCAAATTATACTAGGTACGACCGGTCATACACTGCATGATTAAAGTATGACCGGTCGTATTTAGTGTAGTTTGTAAAAGTTTTTGTAAAAGTTTGTGAACAAAAAAGTTTATAAATACAACCTGTCGTAGACAAATATATAATATGATAAGAATAAGCTGTTGATATGTTTTGAATTATATTGTGTTCGGATATGTATTATTTATCACGGTTAAATATCTAATTAGGTTAAAGACCAAGTACGTAGTCATAAATATATATTGATTTTACATTAAACTTTATAATTTTAATATGCTTACAAGTACTTAGTTTATAATAAATATTTCTCTTGTCTATTCAGGGAACTTTAGAAGCAATATTTCTGCCAAATCGCATATACTCTTGTAGAGCAACGGTATGATAGAATCAATGTGCAGAAGGATTTTTCTTGAATAGAACTTCGATTTGTTAGATAAGATCAAAATTACTTCTATTCCTATTATATGGCAAAAGTATTTCCAACTTTAGATAAGCTTATCTACAGCAACCCTTTTATAACTATGTTCTCCCGGTAGAACATAGTTATAACGTTAAAGTTATTCTTTTCTCTCTCTTCATGTCAACAACAAAGTTCAGAAAAATAACTGAGGAGAGAGAAAAAAGAACAACTTTAACGTTATAATTATGTTCTCTCAGAAAAACATAATTAAAAATGACAGCAGTAAATAAACTTATTTAAAGTTGCCCTCATAAACTTGTTATGACAATTTTTCTCTTCCTCCGTTGAAACAGGCCTATAGGAAAGCAACAAGACCGCTCATGTAAGAAGATCCTCCATTTCTAATTTTAAATTTTTTTATTAAAATTAATGCAACTTGGTGTTACCTTTCTCAAACCAATATCCCTAATTATTATTTATTTCTCTCTTATAGCCAATAATATGAAATTTAAATTTTGGGCTATTATTAGTAAATGTTTTAGTCACCCTAAATGCTAATTAACGAGCCTTGTCTAACAATTAAAGCATGCATGAGAAAGCATTTTTAGAAGATAATACACTTTTCAACAAAATATTAATCTCAAAATTTTCAATTTCTTATAAAGATTCAATTAAATTTGCCATAATGAGCATTAGCAGCATCTCAGAACTTATTAAGTCAACAAAAAATAGTATTTAAAACAAGTATAATTAATATGTAAGCTCACTATTGTCAACTTTTATTCGTCTCTGCAGGTTAAATTCTGTGTGGAAGAGTAAGTTGGAGATTAGTCACTTCATACCACAAAAGGCTGTAGACCATACAAAGAAGTAATTTTAATGACACAATACTTATTAATGTTTTATTTAATATTATTCTTTGTGATGATATTACTTGCATTCTAATAACATTTAATTAAATGCAGCATTTCCCATGTTCAGGCAGATGATTTGCTCTTCCAGATAGTTCAACATGAAAATAATAATTTGCACCTACTTATGGTCAACAGAAAAAAGGTAAGATATATATATAACCTTCCCATATAATTTAACAAACTTACAAACTACACTATATTTGACCGGTAAGACATAGTATAGTTTGTAAGAATTTGTAAATATAACATTCTCATATATATATATATATATATATATATATATATATATATATAGGGAAAAACGTTTCTCAAGCAGCTTGAGATAAGTTTATCTCCGGCTAGTTCCAAAACTACGTCGTTTTGATTAATGAAGGGTGTTTATGTAATTTTAGGTGAATTAATGAAGGGTATTTTTGTAATTTTAGTTATTTTTATATCATATACATTTTACTGAAATACCCTTCATTAATTCACCTAAAATTACATAAACACCCTTCATTAATCAAAACGACGTAGTTTTGGGGCTAGCCGGAAATAAACTTATCTCAAGCTGCTTGAGAAATGTTTACCCCATATATATATATATAGGGAAAATATTTCTGCAGCATATATATATATATATATATATGTAGGGAAAACATTTCTGCAGCAATTTTACATAAGGTTGTCTACAGCTACTCTTTTTTAACTAAGTATGACCGGTCGTATATTAAAAATACATTTTCTCTCTCCGTCACGTCAGCCGACAGTGTCGGACGAGAGAGAAAAAGAGAGCAGCTTCATTGTTATAATTATTTACGACCATTCGTACTTAGTTAAAAAGAGGTAGTTGTATATAACTTTATCTAAAGTGGATGTAGAAATACTTTTCCCTATATATATATATATATATATATATATATATATATATATATATATATATAAGGAGAGAATAATTTTATACCAGTATAAGTTACACTCTCAATCTTGATCGTTATCGTTGATCCAATTTATATCCAGCAGTTCTGATTTATTAGATAGTGAGTCATTAAATGCAAGCAAATCAATGGCCAAAATTTGATGTAAGACTTCTTATTTTTACCCTAGTGTAAGAATAACTTTTCCGATATATATATATATATTTAGTAGGATCCACCCAGGAGGGACATAGACTGCTAGTGGTTTCTCTTTACATTTTTACTTTCCTTGTACCATTTGTTGTTCTAACAGACATGCATGCTGATATGTGAATCAGTATATATAACTGCATATTGATGGTTCTTTTCTCTTTCAATATATATAAGAATCTTTCTGTTATATCTCTGTGCAGTGTGCAAAAATTGATCTGCCTTCACAGATATTGATCTTATCTCCAACCCAAACTGGATACTTCTACATTGGAACAGTTTTTCCTTTGGTAAGTATGATATCCAATATTATTTCCCATTATTACTATCTTTTCAACTTAGTCTTTTGAACATTGAGCTACACAAGCGGGAAACTTTCAGTACATGCAATTTGACTAATCAATAAATGACAGGATACGGTATTTGTAGAACCAGTCTAATCATGCATATGGCTCTCAAGAACAGCCAAAGTCATGGACAAAGAGCTGAAGGAGCTGTTATAGAGGAGAGACCAATCTTAAAATCATTCTTCTCTTTGATTCTTTTAAGCTTTTGTAGGGTGAAATTGGAATTATTGCAAGGTTGCTATGAGATAATAGCTTTTTGTGAACACTATTGAAATTAGAAGTACTGAAGCTTCACAAAATGTCAATGAACTGTCCATACTTTTTTGAACTCTGTGTAAAAGTATTGGTTAACAATTTATTTACCATTCATTTTATACATGAGTAGTTTGTGTAAAGATTTGTGTAACATCTTGATTCCAAAAACTTGTATTGTTTCATTTTTAAAATTTGACAATTGTTTTTGGAAACAAAAACCAAAGACGCCCCATATCTATAACGTATCTAGACTAAATAATCTCATTCATTAAAGGCTTAAAGCAAAGAAGAAATATGTTCTAACCAAACCTTGGGGGGGAAAAAATTCCTCATTAAGAAAGCGAGAGATAGAATAACATGTTTGAAGTATCACTCCATTCAGTAAACATGAACAAATATACTGAAAACATCAAAAAAAAAAAAAAAAACTAGCAAACTACCAACATTCATGATACAACATTAACCTAATCTCCAGGTTCCGTTTTGACAATCAGAACACTACTATACAATATAGATTCTCAACATATTTTTAAGGTCTATTTTTCCTCCAAAAAGAAAAGAAAAACAATTGCAGGAAAAGATGACCCCCAAGTACAAGTAACTGCATACAACCACGCATGTAGCTCAGTGACTCTTGCAAGAAAAAGCAAAAGTACTTCACCATGGAAGAACTAACTAATTTTAGCATATATCTACTCACTAGCTGCAACTTGTCCTTTCCTCCTTGACCTTGCAACCCTTTTATTCCCTTGATGCTTTGGATTGGGCTCCACAAGCAACAAGCGTGACATAACATATGACAAGAGTTCTTCACGGTGGGAGAAGGTAAAGTCCAAATGAGCATATTCAAACTCATTATATGAAACATCAACACCAGCACCCTTCATCAATCTGTAGTGTCTCTTCACCATTGAAGGTCTTATCACTTTGTCCTTCTGTCCAGCAACAAGATCAACAGGAATGTCAATGAGGCCGTAGTATTCACCCAAGTCCAAAGGCACAGGTGAACCATACACCTCCATATTTGCAGATGCACTACCATAATCAAACATTCTAAACTTTCCAGTATGCTTCATCTGTGCAAGATGAAGAGCAACACGAAAAGATACTCCTGGCATGTCATTCATGTTGTAGTGTGGTAATCCTAAAACTCCAACCCAATTTGAGCTGTCTCCACCAACAACATAACTCATTAAAGTTTGAACTAGTCCTCCAACTGCAGGTAGGTTATGCAGATCCCGGGCTAACTTGTTTACAAGCATACGAAAAAATCTGGTTGGTATATAGAAGGCTGGCACAAGAGGAGACAAAAGAGGAGCCAGAGAAAATAATAGAAGCTCCACAGCAGAAAAAACTATGTTGGAGTCATCATGAAAACCGGCTGGTGATAATAAAACCAATCTTGAAAGTCTATGGGGCTTCTCTTCTATCCTTCGCGTAATAACATACATCATTATAGCAGCTCCTCCCAAACTATGGCAGATTGCACAAAGCTTGTAAAGCTGATCATCATTAGTTTCATCCTCAATATCAGGTTTACTAAGCCTCAATTCAGCAGTTTTTACTTGATGAATTTTCTCTATCATGGCAGGAATATCCTCAGTTCCGTGCTCATTGATGGAGTACCGCCAGTATCTGCATTATATCAATTCCTTTACATGAATAAAATAGTATAAGATACAAAGCCAGATTTTATCAGACATCAAAACAGAAATCAGATAGTTTATTCAATAAGGGGTAATGAGGGAGATGGAAGAGGAAAGAATGACAAGGGAATGATTCCCCTTATTTGGGAGTAAAAATTTTTTGGAGGAGGGAACAAACACTTATTTGTTGTTCCCTTCCAAATTGGGGGGTTAATGAGGGGGAAGAGCCTCTTTTTTATAAACGTTTCTTGTCATTTATTATTATACCCTATTAAAAGTTAGCTACTCATTTGTTGTGATAAAAGCTGTTCCATTTTCTCTAAAAATTCCCAAAAATAATTTATGAGATTTGCTTTGTGAACTTACTGACGTGATGAAATGTTCTTGTTGACGTGTTCCCTAGAAACCAAACCACGAAAATTCCCCAGAAACACATCATACCCTGCAAATAAAACCAAATTCTACATGTAATAATTCCAAAAAAATGATATGTTTGCTGAAGCAAAGACATTATCTTGACAAATATAACAAACCTTGATCATAGGCTGCAAAAGCTGGAGAGCCAACAACACCATTGGATACCCAACTGAACCCCCAAAAAAAATATATATTAGAATATCATTATTATCTTGACCACATTTTTGGGTTTAAAAGTAAATTTTAAAAAAATAAAATAAAATCAAATTGGAACTAATCCTAACATCATGGCCTAAAAAGAAAATTTCTGATATCCAAGTATATGAACAGTGAACATAATTTGAACAACAAACAAGTTTATCTCCAAGATGGGACAAATGAAGGACAAAACACTACAAAGCATCAAGACTAAACAAAAAGGGTAAATCCCATCAATCACTACATATCTTGACACTATCAACACAAACAGTCCAACATTGAGTAAAGTTCATATGGTTTTGAGTCTGTCAAGGGGGACTCCCACTCCCTCATGTGAGACTTATTTTAAAAAACAAAACTGTAAAGCACAATCCTCACTGGGCTAAAGGAGAAAGTAACTCAGTGCACCCATTACTTTTGACAAAAAAACTCATCTTTGTCAGTTGTCACTTACCCTGTATGTGGGAACTACAGGCCATATCACCCCCACCATACACCAGCTCGCATATCACAAAAATTCTGATAATAAGCACATAACACACCTATTATTCTGGTCTATTCCAAATTCCTAGCATATAAGACATATCCCTATCCCAAGCAATACTGCAATGCTAACCTTAATTTAAGTGGGTAAGCAAAAACCTCTCAACAAGTTGATCAGTTGTGAGTTCAGCATTCAAATATTCTAAATGTTCCAACCTTTGGTAAATAAAGCCAATCCCATTTACCAAACTGCTCTATCCTAATAATAGTTGTAATTCATGCAGCAGTCGACTTATATAAAGCTACTCAACCAACTCCAATACACTTTTATTCTAATGACATAACATCAACATCACCTTTATCCCAAAATAGTTGGGGTCGATGACAAATAAACCCAAATGAAAAATACGAAAAAAGTTGAACGAAAAAAAAAAAGGATGAAAAAAAAATTAAAAGGAACAAAAAAAACTCCTGAAATGAAAAAATAGATTTTCAAGCACAAACATAATGCGTAACTCTTTGAACTCATATAAGTAAAGTGACTCACAGAATCAAGTCAGAACCAACCAATTGAGAGATAAATGACTCACCCCATTGATGAATCGAAAACCCCATGCTGAAGATAAACAGCTTTTCTTGAATCTCGCCTGTGAAGTCAGATTACAGGCATTAGCCACTATATGCTGGAAAGAGACCACCTTGTTCTAGAAATTATAATGACATATTTAATCATCACTTTTCACACAACATTTTTTCACATTGTTATCCATTTATGAAAATTAACTATATTCAGAATGATAACATTATGATACATTCTTTGGGGTTTCCTCCAGATCTAGGCATATGATATTTACAATCTCTCATCAATTGCTATACTTCTTTCAAGAATGAGCTACAACTTTGTAAGGAAATATGACTAACTGAAAAAGTCACATTCCCAAACATAATAATTATATTTTACACATCTGATGTAATTCTGTCCAGACAATGATAGAACAGTTGGGATATCAAATATGCCAATTAGCATCATGAATGATGCATCCATTTCTGACTTCTTTGGTGATTTAAATAGACACCATATCTGATGCATTTAATTTTAACTTGGAGGATCAAAATAAGTACAAAACTCAAAAGGGGTAGATCATTAAATTTATGGAGATCCATGTAATTTCCCTCAAAGATGAACATTTTACCTAGGTATTCTTTCCAAAAGAAGAATATATCCATCAGCAGTGATCACATGAATAGCTTCATATGGATACCTGTCGCAGGTAGGAGAAACCGTGAAGCAGAGAAGCAAGATTTCAAACAAAAAGAAAAAATGTAAAGGAAGCTATGTTATAGCCATTACCCGAGATCTGTTATGACATCCTGACATGTCCGGGCATCTGTATTCAGAGACTGGTAGTTGGTTTTCCTCTCTGTAGGTGTTGGGTCATTTTCTCCAACTGTAGCTGTAGAAATGGAGGAATCCTCAACACCATCACTATATTCTTTGATGCCACTTTCATGAGATGAAAACAACCCGAATAATTTCCCAAAAGCTTCTGTTGGAGAAAGAAGAAGATGTGCTGCCTTGTGAAAAACATCAAAGACAGCTTCTATACATATCTCAATGCCTAGATGAAGATCCTGATTGACAAAATAAACTTGGTCATCAACACCACAGTTGCATTCACATGAAATATATCTAAAAAAATAAGTAAACACAATACAAACTAATATCTAAAGAAATTGTTGCACAACCTCTACAAGTCCTCTTCTCCTATCGGTAGCACGGTGGATAATGTGGTCCTTGAGGCTTTGCACCCTCTTATGTGTATTTAAACGTGAAGGGTGTGTCTGTCCAGAGACGGACAGGGCTTTTGACACCCCAGAATAAGCTAACAGGAAAAGACGAAGCGGAATTCCCAGCACAAACTTTACAGGAAACAAAATCCAAAGTAAGATGTACTGGACCCAATCCATCCTATGCCTACTGTACTTGGTAAAACCAGCTTCAGAGGCTCTAGAACTTTGAGATGCAGGAGATGGGGGAGTATCATATCTACTATCACTATCTTCTTCTCCGGATGAGTATTCAGGGCTTGAATTATCAGAATCCACAGAAAGCTCATGGATGAACTGGTTGAAAGAGGACACGCCACTAGGAAAAAGAAAACAAAATTCAAACAAGGACAACAAAACCACATCATTAAGCTGTAAAGATAGGCACCCATAAAAAATGAGATAGAATGCACAGTACAAACTCTGAACTTCCAAAGAATCAGAAAAACCAACTGTTTGAAAGAAAAAAAAAGACAGTAAAGTATAAGGATGGAAAATAAAGAATAATAGAAATACATAGTCTAAACTATTTACGATTTTTTTTATATTTATAAAATAAAAATAAGTCTGATAGACTCAAATATCTAACTGAAAATATAACTCAGGAAATTATACTAGCTTTTTTTCCTAATATAGTAATTCCTTGGCATCAATTACCTTCTTGTTTACTTTGACTTCATTCTCAGCTAAGGGTCTGGCTCCACTTTCTGTCTTAATTTATTCTTTCTTTAATCTTCATTTATTTATTCTTCTTTCTTCTCCCTCTCTGGGTTTAAAACATTATATCCTTGATTCAGAAAATATAAAGCCTATGTCATTCCTTTCGAAATTTGACTTACTCAACTCTATAAGTCCTTGCATCTTTTATTCTTTCCTACATTTTTTAGTAACCATGTGCTATAGGCAGCAACCTGCGCAACAGGCAGATGAAGGATATGCATCCAAAGGCACCACACCAGAATCATGGGGAGGTGAAAGCATGAAACCTAAGTCCACGCAGAGGTGCACCTTGAATAAATTACCATTGGTGTATGCAACCGCATGATAAATGGCACTCAGAAAACAACCTATAGTAGAAACTATAATGTTGGAAAGGACATTAAGAAAAGGCTTCTAAATTCTAATAATTGAAATAGAACTAGTGACTCTTAGCAAATAAACAATGATACTCTAACTCCACAAGAATGGCATATTAGTGACGATAACAATTGTCTGAGTTTGGACATAGCAATAAATACAACTGCATAAAATCAACTAAGTAATACTACGAAAATAAAGAAAAATTTCACAGAGAAATTACCAATGTCATAGTGAAAACTTACTTCTCCATCCAACGCGGAAATCGCGGTCCCCGGAAAGTTGGCCTGAGTTCCCAACCATGAATACCTTCAAGTATATTAGTTTTCCCAGGTAGTAATGCCAACAAAAGGGCTGATACACCGTTGATTAGCCTCACAATATTATTCAAGGACTCATAAGTAACTGTCTTCACCGACCTGCACTAAAAAACCACATGCAAATGCTCATCCTCTGCCAAGTATGCAATTGACAAAGACATTGATATAGGATATCCAATGGCTCTCCAACATCAATGCATAAATAAGTTTCACCACTTCCATCAAACTGAAAAGTGTTAAGATTCCAAAATTCATTGCAACTGAAAGGTCTTTTCATTTGATCAAGCACCTTAAAGCTATAAAAAAGGCAACCTTACCAACAAAAGTAACAAAATTAAACAGAATTTATTTTCCCCACATCTTTTGATTAGCAATAAAATTACACCCAAATAGAAAAAAGAAGAACGCTTAAACATTGCTCTGATAGCATGGAAGGATAACTGAAGCAAAATAACTTAACTCAATCTAATAAACAAATGATACCCATTGAACAGTAAAATAATACCAAACGACCAATTTCCAGAATTAGCATAATTACAAGGATTAAAATCAAAAAAATCAAAAATTACAGAACCAGTAAAAAGAAAAACCAGGACCAATCAGAAACTATTCCAAAACAACAAAGAGAAACACGTTCTTGTCATTGAATCATTTACTCAAGGACCCTCATAATCTAATTAACCTCCATAAAAAACAAAATAAAAATATAAAGACACCCCATTTCGTTTGAGAGATAGAAATTCAACTAACATGAAAAAACCCCACATAGAAAAATCACATGGCCTTACTCTTTAACGACAGCGAGAACGTTATCAACCAACCGTTGCATCATGGGGTTCTTCTTTTTCTTCAAAATTCGGGTCTTTCTTCAAACCTCTCCAAATCCAAGCACTTAATAACAAATCCAAATACATATATATGAAAAAAACACGAAAATTGGTGATACCCAGAATCGAATTAAAACGAAACACAACGAAATAGAAGCAGAAATTGGAAATAGAAGTTCATGGATTTTTTTTCAAAATCAGTGACTGACCGGTAATCCCACGAAAGGGATGAAAAAAAATGAAATGAATAAATAAAGGAGACAAGAAACTTTGCCTGAGTCGGTGGTTTATGTTTGGAATCTACGTGGAACAATTTGATTGGTGAAAAATCCCATGTGTCGCTTTTTTGCTACGGTTTTGTGTTGCTGTGGATCACGATTACACGTAACGTGTGGGACCCGAGGATTTATCATTTATGTGCTGCTGCTATATTCGCCTTCTTTTTTTAGGAGAATCTGAACTGTTTATTGTGGTGGATTCAGAATGCGATGAACGGTTAGGATTGAAGGATACTTTTTGGTGATTACACGTGGAGAACTTAATTATCTCTTACTTGAAAGAAGGAGCACGCTATGGAACCGGGAAATCTAAGCCTTTAAATTTTACTGAAAAAAGTAAATGCCTTTTCTAGTTTTACACGCTTTTATAAATAGAATGTTATAATAAAATAAATGAACACATTTTATTCTGAAATTTCCTTTTAAAAAAAAATGAACGAAGTGGTATTTTTTCAGTAGATTGATTCAAAACTTAAACGTATATCTTATTTCGTTATTTTTTAGAAATTTACCTCGCTTTTATCGTTTGTAATTTTTTTTATGGATTACTTATTTATTTATTGGTATTCAACAAAAGTGGAACAAAAATTTTATTTTAGATAAAAGGTGAAATACGTACTGAATGGACGGAAATTAAAAACATTGAGTCAATTTTGCATGCGGTGAACGGTGAAGTGGTGTTGGTTGGGCAAAAAGTCTGATTTTGTTTTACCTAAAAAAATATTAATCATATGTTTCGCGAAGTGCTTAGCATTAAAATAACGTTTTCATGATGGGAAATCGTATAAGAGGAGAAGATAAGATTTTTCTTGGGGCATGGGGACTTAAAAATAGAAAAAAAAAAAGAGGGACCTAAAAATAAAAAAAAAAAAAAAAGGACGGAGAGGAAAAAAATTGAAAAAAAAAATGGAGTCAATTATTTGCTTGCTTCTCTCCAGGAACTTCCAACAAATGTTATAAAAATTGGACCGACTCGTCTCAGGTGATTCAAAAATCAATGAATTGGTTATATAATTGGTTCCGTTTTTATATTCAACCGGTAATATAATGGAATTAATGCGACTCGACCAATTTTTTATAAAAATTGGTGAACCTCTGGTTTAAAAAAAGTAATTTGTTTTTATCATTTTATACTCTTTTTTTCACTTTCAAGAACAAATGATTTATTTTCTTTTAAGATATTTGTTATTTATTGAGTTATATAGGTTATGTATCTATAATATTAATTATTATCTTGATTATGCAATATGCAATGAATTTCTATTTGATTTATAATTAGAAATATCATCTATTGAATTTGAAGACCAGTATCACAATTATTATATATTTAATTGATCTTTTATTGGATAATAATATGTAATTTATTATTTTTCATATTAAAATATTTGGAATTGATAATTTTTTTTACAAATATTTAATTATATTTATGATTTTTTAATATAAATTATATATTTACATATACTTCAATCAATAATTCACTCGTCACTTAATGAACCAGTAATTCACTCGTCATAACTGCGCTGGATTTGATATCATTGCTTCCAACAATATTATAACAAAGGGTATGTTATCTATCATTTAAAATGATGTAAAGTTGTGTCATTTTAAAAGAGAAAGAGATAGATAAAGGAGGAGAGAGAGTTGACAAAAAAAATAAAGGCGTGGGTCCCACTTCTTTGTGAGAGTGAAATGATACATGTTATGTCATTTAAAAGGATAAACATTTTTTCCTATAAAAAATGGTGAGTTTGTTAATCATACTCAAATATAAATAGAGAAAGCAATTAATTTTACCATATTCTTTCCTGATGATAGAAGGCACCAGAGAAC
This sequence comes from Gastrolobium villosum, assembly GCA_032173675.1. Lineage (NCBI taxonomy): Eukaryota > Viridiplantae > Streptophyta > Magnoliopsida > Fabales > Fabaceae > Gastrolobium > Gastrolobium villosum. The sequence goes on from JAVKPL010005539.1 coordinate 28,714, forward strand.
AATTCCTCTTGTATCTTCACTCAATATTTTTTTTTTTTTCTTTCAGTTTTGTGATTTACGATGTTTTAGACTTTATTTTCACATGAGATTGAAAAACAAATAGAAGTGGAATTTTTCATGGGATAGAATATACTCATTACAAAAAAGTTTACTATTATTACAACCAATTTAATCACCGTTGATTTCCGTCAGTCTAAGGGTTATAATTTATTGGGAAATAATAATTAATTAATAATTGTGACACAATAAATGCTATTAATTTTCAATAAATTATTACCATTAGATTGATGAAAATCAATAATTAATTGTAAGAGTGGTAAACTTTTTTTTTATGTTAAGTGGATTCGTTCCCATTTTTTATATAAAAGTTTGTCAACTTTATTTAAAAAAAAAAGTCGCTTTTTCTACTGTCTCGTTATCTATATTGAATTGAGTCCAAAATGATATCAGTTTAAGATGAAAATCAAGGTATTTTTGTAATTATAATTTATTTCTGGATTATAATAATATTTCTTATTATAATTTTTTAATCTTTCAACCCAAAACGACGTTGTTTGGGAACGAATATAAATAATTTATCTATAGGCTTGGCAAAAATGAGCCAACCCACGTAAACCAGCTAAAATGAGCATGTTTGAATTAGGAAAAAATGAGTTAGTAACTCGAGTCAGCTCGACTCGTCTCAGCTGGAAAATATCGAGCCGACCCACGAGTCAAACGGGTTGGCTCGCAGTCGCAGGTTATGGTTTTTTTTTAATATAAAAGTATAAAAATTAATGAAGGTAAAGTAAAAAGCTAAAACTTAAAATCTCAATTCCAAAGACCCAAACGAAAATACTCTGTAGCTGCTAATAAGTCCAAAACCGTTTATTAAGGACCTTTTTATGATATGTGTGACAGTGTGAATGAGATGCCAATTGCCAATAAGTCCAAGTCCAAATGCAAAAGGAATTTTCTATGGTTTATCTGTATAATGTCTTTGTATTGAATGAATTAATAATTTAGGGAAAAAATCTAGAAGTTACAACATCAATGAAATTTTATTTTATTTTTCCATTTTTTCAAACCAACCCTAACCCGACCCGGGTCGGGTTGGTTTGATTTTCTGCCTCGTTTATTTTTCGAGTCAACTCTAACTTGACTCGTTTTTTTTCGGGTTGAATGCGAGTTGAATTGGGTTGAGCCGAGTTGGCCCGTTTTACCAATCCTATTTATCTACACTTAGGGGTGTTAACGGGCCGAGCCGAGCCGAGCCGAGCTTTGATCTTAACGGGCAAAGCCTGTATTTAAACGTGTCCGACTGGCCTTAGTCTGTTACCTGTTACTAGGGGTGTAAATGGGTCAGGCCGGCCTACAGGGGCCTATGGCCTGGCCTACAAAAAGCCTGGCCTTCCCTGGCCTACGAGGTAAATAGAACAGGTTAAGGCTTGTGGATGAGCCTATTTAGAAACAAGGCCGCAGGCTGAAAATAAAATGTCTGGCCTTTTAGCCTGTAGGCCGGCCTGTTTAATATTTAAATAAAAAATATTTTATTTATTTATTGTAAAAGTTAGATAACTTAACCTAATATTTAATATTTACTTGTTGTCATGAATTTTTATAATCTGTGTTCTTGTTAAAAAATCTGTTGTAGAATTTTAATAATTTGGACCCAAACTATAAAATATTGTTTAACGAATGAGATATTTCATTTTTCTTTTAAATTTAATTTTGAACATGGTAGGCCTAAAAGGCCACATAGGCCATGTAGGCCTAAAAGGCCACATAGGCCATGTAGGCTTTTTATTTTTTAATAACAGGGCAGGCTTGACCTTTAAATTAAGCCTTTGATAGGCTTATAGGCCAGATAGGCTCAGCATTTTTTTGTGTAGGCCTAGGCCATGAAGGCCAAAGCCTGGCCCGGCCTGGCCTAATTACACCCCTACCTGTTACGAATATAATATTGGCATGTGGCCTGATTTATTTACAAAAAATAAAAACCTGTGTGAAGCCTGTCTTAGCCTGTTAGCATGTTAAAGAATAAAAATAAGAGAACAGAATTCCACAAAAAATCAATTTCCAGATAGAAACCTTAACTTCCAATTTGCAGCAATAATTTACAAAGTCTACAATAAATAAAAAAAATTAAAGTGAGAGAATATAGATAACAAGCTATATTATCTTAGCCCATTAAAAAAAGTGCCAACCAAAAAAAAAAATTGACACAAACGAGCAGTGCACAGTGGAACGAATGAGTTTTTGTGGGTTTGTTTGTGTGAAGGATAATATAGAACAACACTAGTAATTCCATAAATATACATAAATTCAATATATATCCAAATAGCATAATATAGAACAAAATCATTCAAAAAGTTTGTTAAACCAATAAAATGAGGTGAAATAAATTGATGAGATAGAGAGTTATTACAAGTAGTATAAAAATATAAATAAATATTTATATACTAGATTAGCATGAGAGGCTATAAGGCCGAGCTTCTGAATTAGAGCCTGAGGTCTTTTTATTAAACGAGCTTTTATACAAGTCCAAGTCTGGTTCCAACACGAGTTTTTATTAAACGAGCTCAGGCCTTTACGAGTCGAGTAAAAGCCCCTGAAAGGCCCCTGACTCGTTTACTACCCCTATCTACACTCACTATAAAAATAATAAAGCCTTTAAAAAAATACTTGACTTAAAGTATATAGATCATATGGATATGCTTTATTAACTTGTAAAGAGTTAGATTGTTAAAGAGACTAGCTAATTAAATTTCAGAAGAAATTAATTAATGTATAAAAAATTTAACATAATTTAGACAAATTAACAATACAAGAATATGAGACATTTAAGATTACAGCTGTTGTACAATTAGGCTTTGGGCTAAAAGTGTCTCGAGTTCAAATTTTTAAGAATGTAGCTCAGTCATAATTTGATAAGGGAACTTTGTCATACAAGTATGTACTAAACCCTAAACTTTTAAGCAGTGCTATTAGTCAACTCGAATCGATCGGGTCAACCCAAAACCTAATAAACTGATTATCCGATTGGTTCTAATTATGTATCAGATCAGCCATAGATCAAATCCAGTAAAAATCGGTTCAAATCGACTAGGTTTTATAAATATCAATCACCCAGTCGAGTCATCAAAACTAGCAGGTCATACATTTTTATATAAAAAAAAATCAAAAATCTATTTTTTTGAAAATTAAAAATATTAGCTTCTAGAAATAATAAAAGTAAAAAATTAAATATTTTTTAAAATCCAAATATCATTTTAAAAATGTAAATATATTTAAATTTTATAAAAACATAAAATGTGTATTATTTTAAATGATGTAAAATTGTGTCATTTTAAAAAAATAAAAAAAAGAGAAAAAGTTAAAAAAAAAAATTTAAAAGTGTGGGCACTGTTGTAAAACCCGGTAAGTCTACTATGCATAGTCAGCTTTTGAGACTCTACCTTGTTTAATTAGAGTACCTAGCTAACGACGTAGGCTCTTTTCACCCTTAAAACCACACAAGTGTGCTAGATAAACAACCCTCTCTTCGGCCACATTTGATTAAAAAAAATGGTAGACTTAAGGGCCCCTTTGTTACGCAGATTATTTTTGGTTACCCAGGGAACCAACATCTGGAACTTGGGATAGCCATGTTTGGTAGCACAAAAATAGGAACTTTCCCGGCCAACAAGTTCTCCCGTTTTCTGCTTTTTATGTGTGTTTCATGTACGACAACCATAATAATTTGTCCATCTCAAAGACGTCTTTCATTGTTGCCCGGGGAACTGAAATCTGAAGCGCGAATAAGATTACGAAAATAACCTTGAGGGACTGTACGATTTGTGAAGTGATGGTACAGAGTGGATTGGACTGCTTGCTGGTTGAGTGATATACGTGTGAAAAATGGCGCGAATGAGTTGTGGGTCTGTCATTTCTCCCTCCATTTTCTGAGGTCGCAACTGAGGAGAAGAAACCTTGTAGCTTGCATGTGACTGAGGAAATCGGTATTAATCTTGCCTTGTATGACATTTGCATGTGCATTTTCATATTGTCGAAGGTGGGTTTCGTTGCACTGAATTTTTTTTAGAAAATGTAATGAGGTTTGTGGTGTACAGAGCTAGCTTGCTGAGCATGTATCTGGTAGGTTCTTGGTTTATTGCGCTCTGATCCCTTCTTTCATATGTGATGTAGGAGTGGTGGAAGGTGTTGAAGGAATAAGTTTTTTTGGTCAACTACAATCGACTCTGAAGTGAGATAAAAGAAGCATCAGGTAACCAAAGTCACTTCTTATTTTATGAGGTTGTTTAATCCTCTGTTTGTGAGTTGATTTGTCCATATTTGGGTTGTGGTTGAAAAAGAATATTTTTTTTTTGGATGTTTGTGTTTTTTTATATTCCTCTGTTTATGTGAATCTTACATGCTGTGGTCATCATACACCACCACAACTTCGACTCATATGGGAAATAATAAAAATTTTGCTTGTGTGGAAATATGGGCAAATTCTTGAAATATGTTACGGATAAAGTTCTTCCATCAACTGCCGCCCTAGGATATCTCCTTAGGAGATACTGCCAGATCTCAACAATTGAAACAAACTGATTGAGGCCGACTAAGTCGGACAGAATCTCAACTGGGGGAGCTCAGCGACTGGAAACCTAGCCAGGTAACCCTATAAATAAGAGCTCAGACATCCCAGGTACTCACCTCTGAATCGCCTTGCTTATTCCACTCATTGTGAACACACCACCCCTTGGTTGTAAAACCTATTGCTTGTGCGCAGAGATTGGGACCTCGGCATATAAGCCTAGTATATCAGGCATATACACTATCTCTGAGCGCATATCATCTGGTATAGCAATACGGTCTACCTCGGACCTAACAAAATCATTGACATGTTTTCTTTGAAGTTAAGGGAGACATTACATACATAAGACAGTACCATCCGATAGCAATCTAGAAGATAGTCGTGAGGGATGATTGATGACTACTGCACAGGAGGAAAAATCTGGAGGCAATGATAACAATGTGTGTTAATTGCAAAGTATAAGTGTGACATCTCTATTATTTAGTTATGAATAGAGTTGATGTTTATTAGATCAGATCCGACGTCTCGTACAGCATGTTGGTTTCCATGATGTTGGTTCATAACACATTACAATGTTAATTTGGTAGTTATTGAAAATGAATCCTTTGCTAGAGTTGAAGCACGTGCATGTTATGAGCCTCAAGTTTTTTACTATTGAGAAATATGTCACTATTAGCAGCTTCATTCATGATATTCTGCTTACATTTCATTTAGAAAGAATAATGGCTGCTAAAACTTCAATTATTGGATGATTTTTTAAAATGACACATTATGGGTTAACTTAATTCAGATTTTCGCATTAGCTGCAGTCCATTTTGTGCTTTGGCACATGCTTCATACGGATTGCAAAATTAGGATAATTTTTTTTTTCTGATGCACAACTACTTAAGTTGAAGATGCTTGCTGCATTGTAGCAGCATGTGAGTTATGTTGTATGCATTCATAGAAGGCCATCATTATTTGCACCGAACTAGTTTACAATCTGTTGGCTTCTATGTACATAATCATGTTTTAGGGTAGGTGATATGTTGTTGAACTGATTTGTACAAACTGGTCATTTGCTTTAATGCAACAGTTTCTGTGTAACTGGACAGGTGCCCTGCATGGTGATCCCTTTCAAGTTAATGTACAACACTGGTAGCTGCTGGATGCTTAAAGCTATCTGATACAACTGCAATATATTAGATCAGTCAGTTGAGTGCAAAGGACATAGACATGAGCCAGCATGATGCATATTTGAGAACTTGTTCAGCTCAATCCTCAATTACTCCATGAAGACAGATTGTATATATATGTATATGTCCTGAAGTACTCAATTTAGAAAGAATATAGGACAGATTCAAAGTTTGTGTATATTTTTTGGACCACTTCACGTATCTGTAATCTCACTTTATGTTGCATCAATGCAAGGGTTATCAAATGATTGAAGTTATTTGGATTTCAAATTGTTTAGGTGAATTTACATTATTTGTATTTCATCTGTTAACCTGGTACCATGCAAATTACCTATATAAAAACAAGAACTAACAGAGATCAACCTTTAATGCTTTAATACATTGGAGGTTTATAAAATTACCGCTCAAGGAGGTGTTACATTGGCTATGTACAACACTAATGAGCTTGATTCTGCATAGACTGAATTAGTTTAATTGGATATAATTCAATGATAATGGCTAGATTCTGAACTTCTATCTATTATTTGACATGCAGCCTATTCGTTCTTTTGCTGAGGCTTCTATGTCAACTGATTATGAGAAAAAATGGCCACTGTTATCTTAGCACAAAAACATGATTTATAAGAAATATGATGGAAGGTATGCAATTTATCATTATAGCTTATTTATTTATTTATTTGTAAAACATTTGCTACATTGAACACCCCCCCTCCCCTTGTCGTGTTTAGTTATATTTATTATTGGTTGAAGATTGAAGGACATATTTCAAGAAGTTTATGAGGCAAGCTGGAAATCAAAGTTTGAAGCTGCTGGTATATGGAGAGTGAATGGACCAACATCACTGATATTCGATTTGTACAGAAGAAATAGAAATGGGTCTTCACAACTTATTTTGTATATATGTATATGTCCTAAAGTACTCAATTGAGTTTGACATATAGGATGAGCTAAAGTTTGTGCACTTTTTTTGTACCATTTCATGTATATGTAATCTCAAATTCTGTTGCATCAATGCAAGGGTTACCAAAAATTTGCAGTTATTATGCTTTCATATTGTTTGGGTGAATCCAGAATACTTTTATCAGATACCATCTCTTCTCACCAATGCTAGAAACACTGACTTCAATTTCGCTTGGTGGGCAGGGAATGCCTGACTTATCAATTTATCTGATAAACTACTAGGGGCCCATGTAGCCCATGCCGGATTAATAGTATTCTGGGCTGGGGCAATGAACTTATTTGAAGTGGCTCATTTCGTACCCGAGAAGCCCATGTATGAACATATAAGGTGGAAACGGATTCCATGGTTACAGCAAGAAACAAAGCCTTAAAAACAAGAAATAACAGAGAGGAGTTGACACCAAAAAGTATGATTTGTAGTGAATACATATGATTTATTACACTGAATTGTTAAATATAAGAAAGTTACATAATTGGTGCTCTAAGCAGTACAATGGAAAATTACAACACTATGGGAACAGTTGTCTTCTGCTGTTGTGTTCTTTACAGCCTCTTATCCAGATGGTCTTTCAAGATTGTGGTTCAGATTGGTGACAATAAAAGAAAACAACTATAGTAGTTTGTGGTTTGTGGTTCCCTTCGATACCATGTCTCCTGTGTCTACTTTCAAGATCTTGCAGCAATGAAATCCCTTGGTTCATATTCTGAAATTTTTTCCTATGCCATTGATTGATTGATCCACCATTGATAATGTCATTGTTTTCCTCCTCCACTATCCCAATATGTGTTGGTTTAAACTTTATTTAATTAAAAATAAATAGAAAAATGAAGAGTCGTTTGGTGAAGGGGTGCGTCCTTAGGAATTTGTTAGTGGTCATTAATGAGTTTAGAGTTTCTATGAAGTGTCTTTATTATGTTTAGTTTTCCTAAGTTAGTTTTTAGTCTTTCGCTAATGCTTTTAAATAGCACCATGTAAACCATTGTAAAGTGGCTTGGCAATATACAGATATAGAAAAAGGTATATTCAGAGACTTGTTTGTGTGTTTGAGTGTTTGGGAGAAACACCATTAGAGGACCTGTGAGTTACAAATTGGTATCAGAGCTTGAACCAATGGAAAATATGAGTAATAGTCTGCCAGTGCCCCGCCTGACAAAGGTGAACTATGAAAACTGGAGTATCCAAATGAAGGCCCTTCTACGAGCTTATGATAGTTGGGGGTTGGTGCAAAATGGGTTCGTAGAACCTGATACAACGGAAGGATATTCAGCAAATCAACTCAAGCAATTGAGTGTGTCGAGATCAAAGGATGCAGCGGCACTATTTATGATGTTTCAAGCTGTTGAAGGAAGCGGTGGTCTTGAAAAAATTGGAGATGCGACGACGGCAAAGGAAGCCTGGGATATATTGGAGACAACTTACAAAGGCGCGGACCGTGTAAAGCAGGTCCGACTTCAAACTCTAAGAGGAGAGTTGGAGGGGATGAAGATGAAGGAAACCGAAGGAGTGTCGGACTTCATCATCCGGGTTCAAACCGTGGTGAACCAGTTGAAACGAAATGGAGAGGTGCTAACCGACTCCAGAGTCGTTGAAAAAATTCTGAGGTCGTTGACAGACGACTTCGAGAACGTGGTATGTGCAATTGAGGAGTCTAAGGACTTAGCTACGCTCTCTGTTGAAGAGCTAGCAGGTTCTCTAGAGGCACATGAACAGCGCAAGAAAAAGAAGAAAGAAGAGACACTGGAGCAAGCACTTCAGTCAAAAGCAAATATCAAGGATGAAAAGGCACTCTACTCTCAGAATGTCCGAGGTAGAGGTCGTGGTCGTGGACGTGGACGTGGACGTGGAAATGGCCGAGAAGGTCGTGGCCGAGGTCAGGAAGTGAAACACGAAGAAAGAGCTGAGACGAGTCAGCAAAATTGGAGAGGTAGAGGACGTGGTCGAGGTGGAAAAGGCCAATGGACAAACCAATCAAACGTGGAATGTTACAAATGTGGAAAGTATGGACATTATTCAAGAGATTGCAACTCGGACAAGTGTTACAACTGCGGCCGAGTTGGGCATTTCGCTAAGGACTGCCGAGATGAAAGAAGAATTGATGAAGCTTCAAACTTCACTGCAGAAGGAGAAATGAAAGATGGAGTTCTGATGTTAGCACATGGTGAAACTAGCTCGAAGGTTGAGTCGGAGTGGTACCTGGATACTGGTGCCAGTAATCACATGTGTGGTTACAAACATTTATTCAAGGAGTTGAGAACGGTGGAAGTGGGACATGTCTCTTTTGGAGACGCGTCCAAAATTGATGTAAAAGGCCGAGGTACAATCTGTTTCCTGCAAAGAGATGGACGAATTGGTACAATTCGGGACGTATATTACGTGCCTGAGCTCAAAAGCAATATTCTGAGCATTGGACAATTAATGGAGAAAGGCTACTCGGTTCTAATGACAGACCGAGTTCTGTTGCTGAAAGACAAACAAGGGCGTCTGATAGCCCGAGTTCAGATGGAGAAAAATAGAATGTACAAGCTGAGTCTGAGGAGTATGGAGGTCGGCTGTCTTCAAGCCGAGGTAGAAGATAAAATGTCATTGTGGCATCGACGGTTTGGACACCTTCATTATGGTGGTCTGACCGAGATGATGAAGAAGAACATGGTGGTGGGACTGCCAAAGCTTAACTCTGAAGGAAATTTTTGTGAAGACTGCGTATTAGGAAAACATGCGAGGAGCCCATTCCAAAGGATGGCGAGATACCGAGCTAGGCAGCCTCTGGAATTAATTCATACCGACCTGTGTGGACCAATTACTCCAGGGTCATTCAGTGGCAAGAAGTATTTTGTCACGTTTATTGATGATTTTAGTCGAAAAACTTGGGTGTATTTTTTGAAAGAAAAATCCGAGGTGCTAGAGGCATTTAGGAACTTTAAAGTGATGATAGAAAATGGTACTGGGAGGTACATCAAGTCGGTCCGTTCAGACCGAGGTGGGGAGTACGTGTCAACAGCTTTCAAGAAGTACTGTGAAGAACATGGGATAAGGCGGTTCCTGACCGCACCGTACTCGCCCCAGCAGAATGGAGTAGCTGAAAGAAAGAACCGGACTATCCTGGATATGGTCCGATCTATGTTAAAAACGAAAAACATGCCAAAAGAGTTCTGGGGAGAAGCTGTACAATGTGCAGTGTATGTGCAGAACAGATGTGCACATTCAAATTTGAATGACAAGACTCCACAAGAAGCATGGAGCGGATTGAAGCCCTCAGTAGGTCATTTTAGAGTCTTTGGAAGTGTTGCTTATGCACACATACCGGATCAGTTGAGGACAAAACTAGATGATAAGAGTAAGAAATTTGTGTTTATTGGTTATGATGAGAAGACGAAGGGATACAAGTTGTTGGATCCCGTTAGTAAAAAGGTGTTGGTTAGCCGAGATGTAAAAGTGAATGAAGAAGATGCTTGGGACTGGAACAGTCCATCCAATGTGGATCCCGGAAATAGATCAATTGAGGTCAAACAACCTTCGACCTATATCCCTGAAAATCCTGAAATTTCTGATGGTGAAGAAGAGTTGAGACAACCAAGGATGAGGAGTCTACAAGATCTGTATGATTCCACTAGTGAAGCACACCTGGTATGTTTGTTAGCAGACTCTGAGGAAGTGAGTTTTGAAGAAGCAATTCGAAATGTGAAGTGGCAATCAGCCATGGAAGAGGAAATTAAAGCAATAGAAAAGAACAAGACGTGGGAGTTAGCCGAGCTACCCAAAGGAAGTCGGCCCATTGGTGTGAAATGGGTGTATAAAAGGAAAATGAATGCTAAGGGGGAGATCGAAAGATATAAAGCCCGGCTAGTGGCGAAAGGGTATAGACAAAAGGCCGGCATTGACTATGACGAGATGTTCGCACCCGTAGCAAGAATGGAGACTATCAGGCTGTTAATTTCTCAAGCAGCCCAGTTCGGATGGCCGATCTATCAGATGGATGTAAAGTCGGCATTCTTAAATGGAGTACTCGAAGAGGAGGTGTATCTGGAACAACCTCCGGGATTCATGAAAGCAGGACAAGAAAGAAAAGTGTTGAGACTGAAGAAAGCTCTGTATGGATTGAAGCAGGCCCCAAGAGCCTGGAACACAAGAATTGACAATTACTTCAAGAAAGATGGATTTGAACAATGTCCGTATGAACATGCACTCTATGTGAAGAAAAAGGGAGGTAAAACTCTACTTGTTGCTCTATATGTTGATGATCTGATTTTCTTGGGTAATGATGAAGAGATGATTCAAAATTTCAAGAATAAAATGACGAAGGAGTTCGAGATGACGGATCTCGGTCTGATGAAATATTTTCTTGGTTTGGAGGTCAGACAAGACAAAACTGGGATTTTCGTCTCTCAGGAAGCCTATGCAAAAGGAATTTTAGAAAAGTTCAAAATGAGTAATTGCAACCCGGTTTCAACTCCTATGGAACCCGGTGTTAAACTTTCAAGATATGATGGAGGTGAAAAGATAGATCCGAGTGTTTATTGGAGTCTAGTTGGAAGTCTGAGATACTTGACATGTACGAGACCGGATCTGTGTCTGAGTGTTGGAATAATAAGCCGATTTATGGAAGAGCCGAGCTATACTCATTGGAAGGCGGCAAAGAGAATTTTAAGATACGTTCAAGGAACAATCTCGCAAGGACTTCATTACTCGAAGTCGGATAAGTACAAACTGACAGGATATTCGGATAGTGATTGGTGCGGAGATGTTGATGACAGGAAGAGCACGGCTGGCTATGTATTTTTCATGGGAAACACGGCATTCACGTGGGTGTCAAAGAAGGAACCTATTGTGACTTTATCTACATGCGAAGCCGAGTACGTTGCTGCTTCCTGGTGTGTTTGTCATGCAATTTGGCTGAGAAATTTATTGAGCGAGTTGGAGCAAGAGCAAGTCGGTTCAACTGAAATTCGAGTTGACAATAAATCCGCGATCGAGTTAGCAAAGAACCCGGTCAACCATGAAAGAAGTAAGCATATTGATGTCAGGTTTCATTTCATCCGAGATCAAGTCAAAGAAGGAAAGGTGGAACTCACTCATGTTGCAAGCCGAGATCAAGTCGGAGATATTTTCACAAAGCCCCTGCCGACGTTGTTGTTTGAGAATTGCAAGAAGAAGATGGGAATGAAGGATGGTAGAGATATTAAAGTTTAAGGGGGAGTTTTGTTGGTTTAAACTTTATTTAATTAAAAATAAATAGAAAAATGAAGAGTCGTTTGGTGAAGGGGTGCGTCCTTAGGAATTTGTTAGTGGTCATTAATGAGTTTAGAGTTTCTATGAAGTGTCTTTATTATGTTTAGTTTTCCTAAGTTAGTTTTTAGTCTTTCGCTAATGCTTTTAAATAGCACCATGTAAACCATTGTAAAGTGGCTTGGCAATATACAGATATAGAAAGAGGTATATTCAGAGACTTGTTTGTGTGTTTGAGTGTTTGGGAGAAACACCATTAGAGGACCTGTGAGTTACAATATGACCCTCCAACCCATGTGTCTTGATTTTCAGTAGTTTATGACCATCATGTTTATGGCAAAGGCTATAACGCGTGTAACCCAATGGCATGTTAGCATTCAAACAGGAAGAACAGAGCTGTGAGCAGTATGACTTGAATAACTCTCAAATCTCGTGTATGAAGTAGCTCACACAACACCAACATCCGGATGTTATCTGAGGTCAAATTGCTTAATTACTAAATTTTAATGAAAAAATAAAGGCGGGGTTATTTTTGTAAAATAACCCCACATTCCTACTATTTTTTCACACTCAACCAAACATTAACTCAGTAAACTAATTCAAATATTCCAGGACAAATTTTGGTCAACCAAACATATTTGTATAACTTATCCGCAAAAAAATATTTCAGCCCACATTCCAACAAAATTAGTTCCCGGTCAAAAAAAAAATTTCCCATACCAAACGCCGCGTTAGTCTCTAATTTTCTTGAATACGCATCTATATATTTATAGACTTCACGATTTGACGTTGTCCCTGTAAGATTTTATTTCATAAAAACTCATGTATTCGGAGTTATTTGGATTATAGGTGAGTTTTTTGGAGTCAATGAACGGTGTTAAGTTAATAATTAATCAACATTAAATGTAACAATTTTGACGAACTTTAAGGTAGTAAATTGAAAAAAAAAACTAGATGATCAGTCTATTATAATTCATATAGGAGACTTGGTCAAAGACAAAATAAAGCAAAATTGTACTAAGCAAGATATTAAAATTTAGCAAAGAAATGGAGAGATTGAAGGCCTGTTAAATGTAAGTACAGAGAAGTTTCTTAACTGCAAGAACATTAATTAATGCTACTAGTGTTACCTAACGTACAATAATTGAGTTGTTCTTTCAAGTTTCAAAGACCGCGTGTTGCTAATTTTCCAAGTCCGTCTTTCGTATATTATAGAAAAGTGCATGTTCATTCAAATTTCAATTGATTCCAACCCATAAAGTGTTTGGGGCATTAACTTTTACCTTGGTTACGCACTCCTTTAATTGTTTTTTTATTTATATAGAGGTGACGTTAATATATATTTTTAGTATAAATCTAGGGTTTTATATTTCTCATGTTGAATAAGAATTGAAATTTTATATGATAGAGATAAAAAAATATGTGAGATCCATGTGTTTAAAAAAATTATATGTAAAACTCATGTCAGCATGAAAATCAAAGGTTATGTAGGAAAATTTAATTCTCATGTTGAATGAGGAGTATAAAACACATATATAAATCTATATATAAATCCAATGCTATGTGGGAGAGCGTGAGCATCATGACAGACTTTTTAGGCTTTAACTGTTAGGTTAGGTCAAATGAAATTATTTCTTCCTTATGTGTAGCACTTTCAACGAAATTGCTTCTTCCTTCTATTGAACTGCTGCTCCAACTTATATGAGCAAGACTTGAATCTGATCTCTAATCAGCAAAGCATCGATTCGGTAACATGTTTGAGGTCAGTATTATTGACTTTACAGCAATATATGTCCATCATTTATTCATTTTTGGCCGAAGATAATGTGGAAAACAAAGAAAGATCAAGTAGAGATATTATTTGCTTACCTTTTTTTTTTTAAGAGTAAACACCATTTTTTGTCCTTAACAATATCTACGAAATCTTTTTTATTCCCCGACAATATAAAAGGACCAAATTGGTGGATGAAAAAAGGACGAAAGAGTACTTATTACAATTGACAGAAGGACTAACGTGGCATTTTTTCATAATTTTAGGACCAATTTGGTCCTTTTTTATTTTCATGAATTAAACGGGATTTCGTGGATATTATCAGAGACAAAAAAGGGTGTTTACTTTTTTTTTTTTTTTTTTTGAATACAATTTATTTTCTTAATTCTTTATAAAGACTATATTGATTATTGATCGTGATTAACAGATTGGATCAAGAAAAAGGCTTCATTTGAAAGCTTTCTAATCCAGAAGTAGTAGGTATTGTCTGTCATATGATATCCTCCTCCTTCCTCTCCTTTTGGCTAACCACTATTTTGAACTTGTTATAAAGTTCTGTTCTTTCAAGTTCTTTGATCTTTTCATTTGTTTTCACTCTTTCTTCTTCTTTCCAGTTACTTTGTGGCTCACTTATTTTGATATTCAAGGGTTTAGAGGTAAAGAAAGATACAGAGTGCACGTGTTCCAATCCAACCAGCATACTCTCGGTTATTTCAAAAGTTGACTATGTTGTATTTCTTTGTCCTTTATTTATTTCTTGGTATGTTGAATTTTTCTGTCTTTTTTTAATTTCCAAAATTGAAGGGTGTAGCGGCAAAGAAAATGTCAGGCAAGGCTCCTCAAAAAAAATATGATGTTTTTGTTAGCTTCAGGGGCCAAGACATTCGCCATAATTTTCTCAGCCATTTGAGTGATGCTTTTGGTCGAAAGCAAATATATGCCTTTGTAGATGATAAACTTGAAAAAGGAGAAGAAATATCATCACTCTTTGGAATAATCGAAACATCATTAATTTCACTGATCATATTCTCAGAAAACTATGCTTCTTCACATTGGTGTCTGGATGAACTTGAAAGAATAGTTGAGTGCAGGGAGAAATATGGACAGACTGTAATACCTATTTTTTACAATGTGGATCCCTCAAATGTAAAGGAGAGTTATGGAAATGAGCTTGCTAAACATGAAGAAAAGTATAATTTGACAAGGGTGCAAACATGGAGGGATGCTTTGAAGAAATCTGCACATTTATCTGGAATTAAGTCATCAGATTTCCGGTAAGCTTTTTTATTTTCTCTCAACGAATGTTAAATATTATTTTTCTGTTCATTTGTTATATAGATTTATCTATGCATATCATCAATAGGTTATAGGTTCTTGCTTAAAATTTTAATTTTTTTTATTTAAAAACTGTTTGACCAGACTGTATGCTTATTGGTTATTATTCCACAAATATTCAGAGTAATTTTTAAATTTTTATCCTTTTAATTTTTTATTCAACTTTACATATATGTTAAATTAGAGTATGTTCTATTGAGAGTAATTTAATTTTCAACTTTATTCTCACTTAAAGAATGGCATATGTCATTCTTAAATTAGACCCAAGTAATACAATTAATTTTATTCCAATTCTGAATGATACACATATAATTGGTTCATGTAGTTCAAGATATATAAAAACATCCAACAAGGTCTTTATTTTTTTTACTTGACCGTGTTCGGTGATTCCCACAAATGATGAAGGGAAAATGATCACGGTAGAACACCCCTCCTCCCCTCGCCCCCCCCCCCCCCCCCCCCCCCCCCCCTTAAAGCTTCAAACCAAGTGGGCTTACAGAAATTTCACTCTCTCTCTGTTGTATAGGGATGATGTCAAGCTGCTTGAAGAAATCATCAAAACCGTCAATCATGAATTAATGATGAGGTTGAATAAGCGCCCAATTCAGTCAAAAGGACTTATTGGAATTGACAAACCAATTGCACATTTAGAATCATTGTTACGTCAACATTCAAAAGACGTGCGTGTTATTGGAATTTGGGGTATGGGCGGTATTGGCAAGACAACCATTGCACGAGAAGTTTTTAACAAACTAAGTTCTGAATATGAAGGTTGTTGTTTCTTAGCAAACGTAAGAGAAGAATCAACAAGAGGTAGAATCCATTCCTTAAAAGTGAGACTTTTTTCTACACTATTAGCAGAAGATGTGAAAATTAACACACCAAATGAACTGCCCGGTTATGTGATGATGAGGCTTGGTCGTATGAAGGTTCTCATTGTTCTAGATGATGTTAATGATCCAGATCAACTAGAAATTTTAGTTGGAGGTCATGATCAGTTTGGATCAGGTAGTACAATCATTGTGACAACTAGAGATATGCAAGTGCTTGTGGCTTACAAAGTTGATGAAGATGACATATACAAGGCAGGAGAATTGATGTTTGAAGAAGCACTTAAGCTTTTCAATTTGCATGCCTTCAAACAAAATCATCTTGAAATGGAGTACTCTGAGCTATCAAAGAGGATCGTCAATTATGCGAAAGGCATTCCATTAGTTCTTAAAGTTTTGGGTCATCTTCTTTGCGGAAAAGACAAGGAAGTGTGGGAAAGTCAGCTAGACAAATTTAAAAAAATGCCAAATAAGAAAGTTCATGATGTAATGAAGCTAAGTTATGATGATCTAGATCGCGAAGAGCAGAGGATATTTTTAGATCTTGCATGTTTCTTTAGTGGATTGAATTTGAAAGTGGGCTACATAAAACTTTTATTGGAAGATCATGAAAGTGGTAATTCAGTGGTTGTTGGGTTAGAAAGGCTGAAAGACAAAGCTCTTATAATTATTTCTGAAGATAATGTTGTCTCTGTGCATGATATTATACAAGAAATGGCTTGGGAGATTGTTTGCCATGAATCTAGTAAAGACCCTGGAAGCCGCAGTCATTTGGGGAATCCTAATGATGTTCATGAAGTATTAAAATATGACAAGGTAAAAGCATAAATTAAATATAAAATATTTTTGATAAGAATTGAATCTTTTGTGGGAAATGTGGTTTTTAACGGTGTTTAATTATTTTTTTTCCCTATTTTATGATAGGGGACTATGGCTATTAGAAGCATAAGGTCGTTCTTGCAAAAAGGCAGGAAGCTCATGTTCAGCCCTCAAATGTTTGCTAAGATGAGCAAACTACAATATCTGGATTTTTTTTACGAATGTGATTTATGTTGCTTGAATCTTCTTCCTCAAGAGCTTCAATCTTTGCCATCTGAACTAAGATATTTTCGTTGGAAGAATTACCATATGAAATCGTTGCCAGTAAGATTTTCTGCAGAAAAACTTGTTATTTTCGACTTTTCAAATAGTAGAGTGCAAAAACTTTGGGATGGAGTACAGGTAA
This sequence comes from Gastrolobium villosum, assembly GCA_032173675.1. NCBI lineage: Eukaryota > Viridiplantae > Streptophyta > Magnoliopsida > Fabales > Fabaceae > Gastrolobium > Gastrolobium villosum. The sequence continues at coordinate 45,795 of JAVKPL010005539.1, forward strand.
ATATATGTTTTCATCTATTATAATCTTCTCCAAATTCAAGGAATACTAAATTAAAAACTTATGCTAATGTCTGATGTCTTTGTTTGTTCTATTTTATTACAGAATCTGGTGAATTTGAAAAAAGTTACACTCAGTTATTGCCATTTTCTGAAGGAGCTGCCAAACTTTTCAAAAGCCACAAATCTTGAAGTACTTGATATCTATAATTGTGCTCAGTTGATTAGCCTGCACATTTTCTCTCTCAACAAACTTGAGAAATTGAATGCAGGTGCCTGCACTTCCCTTGTCAGAGTTACATGCGATACCCATTTAACCTCCCTCAACTACCTCAACCTTCAAAATTGCCGTAAACTCAAGGAATTCTCAGTAGGTTTAGAATTCACCCGTTTGGATGCATTGCCCGCATCTTTTAGACATCAAAGCAAGCTTGAATTCCTAGATCTTAGAGGCAGTGGCATTGAGAGCTTGCCTTCATCCATCAAAAATCTTACAAGACTGCAACATCTATGCATATGTTATTGTAAGAAGCTTCAGATTCTACCTGAGCTGCCCCCCTCCCTTGAAACTCTACTTGCCGAAGGGTGCGAATCTCTAGAGACTGTATTGTTCCCTTCAATAGTCACTGAACAATTCAATGAAAATAGGAGAAAGGTTAAGTTCTGGGATTGCGGGAATTTGGATAAAAATTCTCTCATGGCTATTGAGTTGAATGCGCAATTTAATGTGATGAATTTAGCACACCAAGATTTATCCACTTCAGAATACGTGTATATGTATCCAGGAAGCAGAGTTCCGGAGTGGTTTGAGTATAAGACGACAACTGATTGTGTATTTATTGATCTCTCTTCTGCTCCACCCTCCCCTGCGGTAGACTTCATTTTCTGCTTCATCATCAGTCACTCCAATGTAATTCTGGCACCGCATTTTAAAATCATCATCAGTGATGGTGAAAGTGAGGGTAACATGGGCAGTCTCGAAATGTACACGTCTTCGAAAACGAACACCTCTCAATGTGATCACGTGTGTGTGATGTACGACCAGCGCTGTTCTCTCTACCTAAATAGCAGGGTCAAAACACAGGCATGGTTTAAAATCAAGGTTACTGCATCAATCTTAACACCCACGGGTGTAGAAGATAGGCATATGTCGTTAAAAGGGTATGGGGTAAGCCCAATAAGCACACTGGCATATCGCAATTTCATTAATCAAATGGAATTTGCGTGATTGTACTCTAAATACCTCAATGTCATATAACAGATGGAATTTGGCTGTGCTTGGTATCATTCGATTAACTTCCTTCTTCTAGTTTAAGGTGAAGTTTTTAATTTAGAAGAAAGTTTATTATTTGATATGATTGAAACCCAATTGGTTATAAACTTATCATATTCGAGTTGTCAACATATCTCTTATAATTTAAAGTCATAACATGGACATGTTAAGTGTTTAAACAAACAGATTCTAGCTACGATTACTCAAAAAGATACTAGTATGTAAGTATACTCAAAATTACCATGAAAGATACTACTATGCAGGCATCGATTGCATGTTCTTCATCATGTGGATTAGTTTTTCTTCTTAACTGCCGTATGTTTTGCATTTTTGTAGGCAAGTGTTCTTAATGGAAGTACTATTGTTGTGCTTTTAGATAGACACTGGCAATATCTGCACCAGAAAAGCAGGGCTTTCATTAATATAATTGGCACGCAAGTTTGGTTGTTAGTATCTTTGCTAACTGATGCTCTGGCACTTGCTTTCTATTTACATGTATGTAAAAGTTGTACAAGATCAATTGATCAAAACACATCTCCAATGAAGTTTATCCCATCCAGTTGCCAAGTGTTGTGTGAACTCAAATGAATAAAATTCTGTGATTTATGAAATGTATTATACAGTGAAATCAAGCCAATTGCATATGATTAAGTTCAAAAACTTTTGCTGATGAGAAAATCATTTGTCCAGTAAAGATGTTTAGTTTTCAACAATCTAGACTCGAATTGACTTACCAAACCCTGTCAGCGTATTCAGAGGACTAATACCACTGTTTTCGTACCCTCCCACAGTGAACACTTGCTTTCTTTGTTTTCGATTTCTCATTAAGGTTACAGTGAAATGCCATATTTGTCACATTATTATGCAGCATTCCAATCTTAAACCAGAATCTTGTCAAAAATCCTCTCTGAACCAAGACTTCATAACACATGATACTTCATCTCATTAGTCTTTGATCCTATAATTCTTTTTTTCATGCTTATGATGCTATGAAAGCCAAAAGAAAACTCCCAACTCCCAACTATTTTTCTTATGGTGCACAATTTCTTTCCAGAGACAGAAGTTATGGAACATGAAATCAAACAGCATTAAGCTAAAGAGTTAGTTGTTTGGATTTAGAATTTTAAGTGTAGTAAAGTAATGACCCAACAGTTTTAAAAAACAGGGCAGGTGTAAATTCAGAGGATAGTTTTGGAAGCCAGGAATATTAGAAACATTCTATATTTTGAGTAGAATGATGAATTTGCAACCATTTAACAATAACGCAACGCATTTTGTTTCATTTCTCTCTAGTAAGCGACCTTTGCTAGTAACTAAAACAACTAGAGCTAAATATATCATTCAATGAAGGGATAAAAGAAGCAAAGGTAGTACAATACAGAATACTGTTGACATATCATTACATGTAGCAAAATTCATCAGGGAGAATTAATGTCAACAGAGAAAAATATAATAGGCAAAGGTGGTACTGCAAAGGTAATACAATAGAGAAAAATATTATGTAGTACAACCATGAATTAATGAAAAACAAATGAAATAAAAATGGAAAGCTGATGTGCACATTATTTCAACAGTCCATCGCACACCGGATTATATGTCATTTGTACCAAATTCGTTATTAATGTAGTCTTTTTTATTTAAATTTTTCCATTAATTTATTAATTACTTGATTTATTCTATTCGAGCTAAATATGACAATAAAACAGCAAAAATCATGCTCATTTCCAAAATTTTATTTTCTGTAATTAATTGATGGAATTTAAACACCAAACCACAAAGTAACCAATTATATGAAGAAAAAAAATTGGATGTACACCACGTGTCACCATATTAACGTTTCAAATAAAATTGTGTATGCACCATACAAAATTTTCTTTAGCTTTTATGCCCACAAAATCTCTGTCACCCACAAAAAATATCAGTGTAGTAACGACAAAGACAACATTGGATTATTTCACTCCCACTAGAATTAGATGTAGCTCAGCTAGTTTTAAGCGCTAAGTGCTAAGTGCCAAACACCACACATAGAATCTGAAAGAATAACCATGGAAGCTGCACTATGCAGTTCACTTGCTCTTTCACCCAACCAAGTATTCAGTGCATCAAATCCTGGTACTTTCCCTTTTTCTTTCAAACCTATCGATTAATTCTAAACTTTTTGCTCAATCTTTGTTATGTTACTTTCATGAACAAATTGCACTAGTTGTTTGTATTTATGACATTTTTCCAAGAATTTGAGGATGTGAAGATATGAAGTGCTAAGCTTTCTTGTTCAATTTCATTTTATGCACCCATTTTCAAGTTAAATGGTTCATATTTTAATTGCTATTTAACTTTGTAATTGCAGGAGATAAAAATTTTCTTTTCAAATATAGTAAAGATCGGAGTATTGCAATGACAGTGGCTGCCCCTGGAATAGGGAAAGGTGGTGGGTTGTTGGAGAGGCCAACCATAGAGACAACATCACCTGGAAGGGAATCTGAATTTGACTTAAGGTAATTATAGGGTTTGGAGCATAATTGAGAGGAATATAATACTGTATTATATAGATGAAACATCTTTCAAATGCTTCATATAAAAAGAAGAGAGGAAATCTGTTGTATTATTTTCCTTTTCTGATTTATTCCTTTTTTCTTTAATATTTGCATTTGATTTTGTTGCTTGCATTCATTTATAATTTCTAATAAGTAATAATATTAAACCACTTGAATGATAAAACTGAGGCACCACCAATGAAGTACTGACCTTAACCCTTAATTTCCTACTGTGTTAGTGTAAGATGTGCTGTGAGTAGAAGTTTCTATTAAAAACCACTCCCCGTTAAATCCGACTAGCAAGTGTAGGGTGGAGGTAATCCTTGTACGTAGTCTTACTCTTGCATAATTGCAAAGAGGCTGTTTTCTGGATTCAAACTCATGACCTTTCAGTCATGAAAGAACAACTTTACCACTGTTCCGGTTCGCCACCTATTGAGTAGAAGTTTCTATTATGGGCTAAAAATATAGGCTTGTTCATATTCCATAATTATACATCAATTTGAACTAGCTAGACTCCTACAGCCAGATGTGAAGTTTTGTTTTTAAACCATGTTTTTTGACTTACCAACACTATTACTACTATTAGATACCTGGAAGTGATGAAATGCAAGTATGGTGATATGTTTACTCTGAGGTTTCATTAATTGATAATGATTCCACTATCCTTTGGTGGTTTAATGTAAATGGTATATTGATAATGATGGTTGATATCTGATACAGACCAACCAACCAGAAAATAAATCTAACATACAATGGATTATGGAAAAGGAACACAGATCTGTATATTGTTGTATCTATATCTGTATTATAATATGAAAAAGATAACAACTCAGAGACAATTTAATAAGAAAAGGGAAATACAATGAACTAAAAATGCTATAACAGAAAGGGAAATATTGCAAGATAATTCTAGAGCAATTATAGAGGCTCTAGACTCTCCCAATCACCAAAGAGGTGCCCAAAGTTCCAAGTCCCAAAGATCCTTCCATCCTTCTACTATTTCCTATTTATATTAATTTTCCCTTCATTCCGGTGTTGCTTCTCACGTGTGACACTAACAGAATTGCCTTCCACTCATATTTGCTTCTAACTGCCTTGCTGAATCAGCTTCTTCTAAAATATACCTTTAGAGGTGGTTTAAGGGTGGTATACTATCAATATCATTCTTACATTTTGTTAGAGATTCACTATTTTTGTTTTTGAGATGATCTAAGACATGATTGTTAAATGAAAAGTGATTGAATGGTTTCCTTCGCTTGTTGCCTTTGGAAAAGAATTGTAGTTATGAAGTGGTGAATCCATTTTGTGGACCCTTTTCTTTGTTTTCTCCTGTCTCATTTTGTTACATGTTTTAAGTCAAAAGGGAATGCTCAAAAATCTTTGATGACATGTTTTCTACCAGGAAATCAAGAAAAACATCCCCACCTTATCGAGTATTGCTGCACAATGACAACTATAATAAGCGAGAATATGTGGTGCAAGTGTTGATGAAGGTGATACCCGGAATGACACTTGATATTGCAGTTAACATCATGCAGGAGGCACATCATAACGGACTAGCAGTGGTGATCATCTGTGCTCAAGTGGATGCTGAAGACCACTGCACGCAGTTGAGAGGAAACGGCCTTTTAAGCTCAATTGAGCCAGCTGATGGTGGGTGTTGACCATTGGCAAGAGCTTTGATCTAATAGTATCATTGGTATACTTATATATATATTATACACACAGTCCATAATGTTCACCTTTCCATTCGTTAAGAATAGTGGTATAAAAAATTGGTGTCTATACAAGGAAAGGGGTAGTGCTAGTTAGTACTTTTGCTGGACATATATTGCTTCCAATCGGTAGCATTATTTGGATTTGACGTGTTATACTTAGTCTCTAATCTCTATATTTCCACCCTTCACTGAAGCAAGCCTCTTATATCAGCAATCACCAAAACATAGCCTAGAAAATTGGATGTCTAACATATGAATAACTATTGTTTATGTCTTGGATTAAGAAGACTGGTTGATGCTCAAGCAGATTAAGTGTTAGTCAAGCATCAATGGTTAATCGTATAAGTATCAGCAAGGCATGAGTTTTGAAGTCTCTCTGCCACATATAATGCCAAAAAGAAGTTATATGAGGAATATTTTAAATCTTTATGTTTGAAGCATTAAAGACAATCAGATATGGCTATCCATCAGTAAAACATCAATCAATGCCTTAAAGTTTAATCAGGGCAGGTTGCAATCTTTGTTTGAATAATATATAATCAAAGATGAAAGAAAATCCAGGAATCAAGAATGACAATAGGCATGCAATAACTGCTTACAATTATACTTATCTTTTGATGTAAAATTGTTAAAGAACCATTTCAACCCAAAACCTTAAGGCGTTGGATGAGGGCCTTTTGAATGATTTATATTATATTCTCTAACACATCCCCTCACTCAAGAGCCCTTTGGGTTTGAAGCGTGGATATGATACAAGCCCATTATTGGTTTGTCTTTTGCTGCACAAGCTCATTTTTTGGTCTGCTTCGTACTTTTCTTAATTCCACCTGAAAGCGAGGGACGGTGAGGATCGAACTCGTGACCTCATGGTCACTTAAGCTCTGATACCATGTTAAAGAATCATTTCAACCCAAGTGTTGGATAAGGGCCTTTTGAATGATTTATATTATATTCTCTAACAAAAATGACAAAATCTAAATGAAGGTATAGATGCTAGGCCACACTGACTAAACAATTTGAGATGGTTTATACAGAAGCAGTGGGAAAATTATGTTCCAAACACAAAGTTCAAAAGCAGCACAGCAAAAACCCCTTATGATCTTTGCTTTTCTACATAGGTTCTGTATCTAACATATATAATCATTGATTCTAATTCACATGCAGTGCTTTGCCTCCCTTAAAATCCACCAATGAACTGACAAAGGAAACCCAATGTTGTCTGAAGGTCTAATTTCATTAATTTATACAAAAGGAACTAGACAAAGTTGAGAACTGATGTCAACTGCAAGTTGCCAAATCAGTATTTAAAAGGATTTCTGTCGAGCATAATATACATAGTGGTTTATGCTTAGAAGAAGCATTACCAATTAACACTGCTGATAAATTTACACCAAAAAGAAAACATATCTGATAAGTGAAAAGTCGAACTTTGAAGGCATCAAATTAATCATAAGTAAACAAACACATCTCTTAAATTTAATTGAACGTGTAATGCTTATGGAATCCAGAGTTAGACCAGCTAAATTGTGTTTAAAAAAATTGAAAGTTACAAGAAGATTTAAAATTTTAGCATGCTGCAAACGAGGATTAACGCCCCCTTTTTTAGGAACATAAACATATAATTTTTATTTTGGAGGCATAGATAGTAATAGCTAGATTTTGTAGCCCATATATGGGAAACTGAGATTTGAACCTAGGTATTCTACCTTGCTTGGACCACTTGTGATTGCTTCAGGTAAACACATCATTACATGCAAACTTAAAAGTATCCTCCCTTGTGAGCCAAAAGTTACATTTTTTTTGTTTGTTTGTTTATTTTTTGGGTAAACAATATGTCAAGAAATATTTATGAATAGAAAACTCTCTTCTTGATGAACATTTATGTTGTTTAGAAAATAGTATACCTTTAACTGTTCGAAGTATTCAAGTATGAGTTATAAAGAAGTATCACATCGTTTAGACATGACTAAGTGATGACCATATAAGTGCAAAACGACCCATAAATTTGTGTGTGTTTATTTTATGGGTTAAACAATATGTCGGAAATATTTTATAGTAAACTCTCTTTTGATGAACATTTATGATATACCCTTTGCAAAGAGTTTTGCGCTCCCTCCATGCACCATTCTCAACATTAACTGGATATCAGAATCTTAAACTGCATCTCATGATTTAATATAGGAAAAAATTATTCTCATGCTATATGAGATAAATTTTTCCTCCTACATATTCTTCGACAATTGTCCCACATTTTTCTTTTCTTTTCATTTTATTTTTTCATGTGGAGAGCCCACAAGTTTGTCTTTATGATATGAGATAACTTATCTTCTTTAACATGAGATTAATAAAACCCTTTAATATATTTGTCAACTAATATGGAAGTCACAAAAAAAGAAAAGAAGTGGCAAAATAATGTTGTATTTTATTGTGGCTAATGAAATTGGATGCTCAACTCATATATCCATCCGTCTGGGATTGCTCAAGCAATTACAGTCATCCAATGATCATCATAACTACCTACTCTTGTTAATATCAATGTGTCACATATGATAACTCAGTCTGGCTTACTACACAATTGAAGTGTGTTAAATTCAGTTTAAATTACGTAGATAAAACCCTTCACATAATATTACTTGCTGTCCTTCTTATAACATAAAAGGTAATAAATTATTTTCTACCTATTTTTTATAGCATACGAAATAGTAAAAAAATATTTATAGTATATTCTACTTCCACTTTCCTTATCAATCATTCCCTGAATGCACATTAAACCAATTTTTTTCTCTAGCCTAAACAATATAGAAAGAGTAGAAAATTAATACAATAAGTATGTCACTATGTCAGCCAACAAACTTTGCCAATTCTAGTTTGGCAGCATTTAAATGGATAATGACATCCTCCAACGATGTAATGAATAACCCTATTATGTGATCAAATAAATTTTTACAGCCAATTCTAAAGTTGGAAATTTCAGATGGATACATGGTTCAAATCAAAATAAATTAACAGTGAGATAGAAATTGATACGGATTGAATTAATATAAAAAAGAAATAAATGATTTACAATATATAAAAAGGACTTTCAACTTCTCCTTTTACTAGAAAAAGTTAGTGATGATTTTCTTCCGAGAGAGAGAAAAAACTAGTCCTACCTTAAAAAAAAAAAAAAAATTGGTATAAAAGTTGAACTGAGAGTGATATGAGAAGAAATTTCTCCTATAAAAGAAAAATTATTTTTCCAGTAAATAAAATATGATTGATACAGGATTCTGATTTTCCCAGCGACAAAATATGATTGATACTAGATTCTGCTGGAACTTATCTAATTATTATTGAACCAATAACAGTACGATGGCTGCACTGATTTGAGTATAAATAGAAAACAAAATACAGTAAAATCGACCTAACTTGAAGCATGCAGATAGAAACAAAATAGGATATCTAATTCCAATAATTGCATAACCAAAACATAAATCAATTAATGTTATACGAGATAATATATGAGACTCATATAAAGTGATAAGAAAAGAAGAAAAAAATATATAAATTCCATCTATTTTTATACATGTGTAAATATAATTTTATTAACAATAACATAAGATCAAAAAACACTAATCCCAAAATTCAATAACTTTTTCATCCACCAACCCAACAAATCAATCAAATGCAAGCATCTCTCTCTCTCTCTCTCTCTCTCTCTGTGAACTGTGTACACTTTTTTGAAACCAATAAAGCCAAACACCCACCTCAACGCAACACTCCACACACTACTACTCACTCTCTTTTTCCCAGTTCTTATCATAACCAGAAAATGGCTCTGAACTCACCATTTCTTACCCTCACCATTGTAGCACTCTACATCACAACACTTTCTCTTCTTCCATCTTCAACCTCCTCTCGTACTTCACCATCATTATCATCATCAAAAACTCCTTCTCAGTTCTCTACCACTCTTCTTAACATCTCTTATTCCCTCCACCAAACCCACCAAGTCCTCACCTTTAACCCTCAAACACTTCAATCTTTTCACCAACAAGAAACCCAACAAACACCCACTTCATCTTCTTCTTCTTTCTTCTCTGTTCAGTTACACCCAAGAGATTCTCTCCACAATGCAAACCACCAAGACTACAAAACCCTGGTCCTGGCCCGACTCGCCCGTGACTCAGCCCGAGTCAACTCGCTCACCACAAAGCTCCAACTCGCCCTCAACGACGTTAAAAAATCGGATCTTCACCCGACCCAAACGGACCTGCTCCGACCCGAAGATCTCTCCACGCCGGTTTCCTCCGGAACCGGCCAAGGCAGCGGCGAGTACTTCTCTCGGGTCGGCGTGGGTCGACCCGCGAAGCCCTTGTACATGGTTCTCGACACCGGAAGCGACGTGAACTGGATCCAGTGCAAGCCCTGCTCCGATTGCTACCAACAATCCGACCCGATTTTCGACCCGACTACATCCTCCTCGTTCTACCCGTTAACCTGCGACGCGCAACAGTGCCAGGCGCTTGAAACCTCGGCGTGCCGTAACGGAAAGTGTCTCTATCAGGTTTCTTACGGTGATGGGTCGTTCACGGTTGGTGAATACGTAACCGAAACGGTGTCGTTTGGTGAATCCGGTTCAGTGAACCGGGTCGCTATTGGTTGTGGCCATGATAACGAGGGTTTGTTCGTTGGCGCCGCTGGATTACTCGGGCTCGGTGGTGGGGCCCTCTCATTAACCTCGCAGATCAAAGCGTCATCGTTTTCGTACTGTTTGGTTGACCGTGACTCGGGAAAATCGTCGACGCTCGAGTTCAACTCGCCTCGACCCGGCGACTCGGTCACCGCGACGCTGCTGAAGAACCAGAAGCTCGACACGTTTTACTACGTGGAGCTCACCGGCGTGAGCGTCGGCGGCGATATGGTGGCCGTTCCGCCGGAGACATTCGCGGTTGGAAGCTCCGGCTCCGGCGGGATCATCGTGGACTCTGGCACGGCCATAACTCGGTTGCGGACTCAGGCTTATAACTCGGTTCGCGACGCGTTTCGGAGTCTGACTCAGAATCTGCGTTCCGCAGAGAGCGTTGCGCTTTTCGACACGTGCTACGACTTGTCGTCTCTGCAGTCCGTGCGTGTGCCAACGGTGTCGTTTCACTTTAGTGGCGGGAACACGTGGGCTTTACCGGCGAAGAATTACTTAATTCCGGTGGATTCCACCGGAACTTACTGCTTCGCGTTTGCGCCGTCGTCGTCGGAGTTGTCAATCATAGGGAATGTGCAGCAACAGGGGACACGTGTCAGCTTTGATATGGCAAACTCTTTAGTGGGATTCTCACCCAACAAATGCTAGATATGTAATTTACATATTTAACCCCACTCCTATATATTATTATTATTATAATAATTTATAAGGTTGGGTGAAAAAAAAAAATTTAAATATAGTATAAAGTTTTTAGATTTGTATGGTTATGGGAATTTAGGGAAAAGGTAAAGGAAAAGGCTATGCCTTGGAGCATTCATTGAATTGCTTGGGGTGATGAAAAAGGTCCCACCCAAATAAATTTGGGGAAGGTTTTGCCTTTGGACTGTGTGGGGTTCTCATAAATGAGTACTGTTTGGTTTTTTTTTTTGTTGAAAAATGGTTTATAATTGTACACTGAATGGCATGGCTTGCAAATTTGATGAAGGTTTGGGACCATTTTAGTTCTAAGATTGAAGTTACAGTTCTTAGTATTATTATACTTTTGTAGTTTGTTGTGGACTTGTGGTATTTTATAGGCTTTGCATGTAGGCCATCTGGCAAACAATATGACAATATGATATGAAAGTAATTTCACATGGATCTCTATTATATGGATGATGGGTCTGATTATTTTGTATTTTCATCCTTTTTTGTTCTTTCTTTTGAATATATGTTTTTTTTTTTGACAATGTTTGATTGAAGTGTATCTATTAATATGAAGGGAAAAATATTTTTGCAATGTAGATAAGTTATCTGCATTTATTCTTAAAATGATTTTATTTTAGTATTTATTCTTAAAAAATTATAAATATAAAGACTACTATAATTCTTAAATAAATTAAAATTATAAAAATATCGTGATTTCCGTCCTAAAATGACGTCGTATTTGACTTATTGTAGATAATTTATCTACATTAACTTGTAAGAACAACGACAACAAATTGTGAGAATAATGTTGTTTGGTACAAGCTAGAAATAAAGCCACTATTTTGGAATCAAGAGTTTAGTAATGTGCTTGCTAGGGTTATTTGATATGCTAGAATAATCAAACCCACAACATAGCTTTGGTCTTCATTTCTTAAAAGACCTGACCAGGGACCCCTTAATTGGTGAGTACTCAACGGGAGCAATGCACTTTTTTATTTTTTCTCAAAAATAAAGTATTAAAGGTAACGTGAGATTCGAAATAAACAAAGTGTGGTATCCGTTGCCTTTTTGTAGCTTTATAGCATTATTTCAAAAATTAAATTTGGTGACTGGCTTAATTGGTCACATTATAAAATATTAACTGGTTATATTTTGTTGGGAAATGTTATACTTATTAATTATTATTTTTTACTACTTGTTACTACTAAATTTTAGTCGTTGATTTCCGTCAATCTAATAATTATAATTTATTGCAAATTAATGAATAATTAATAAGTATGACCCATAAATTATAATTGGTAATAATAAATAATAAGAAAACTAGGTTGTAAGTATAACTTCTTCTTATTTTGTTTAAGGGTTTAATTTAACTAGTTTAATTAATTAAGATATAATTCAAAAGTTCTGCTGATTCAACTTTTTTTCTTAGTCGGTTGCTTTGTTTGAGTTTTGAAACGTAAAATTTTAGTTATGGGAACTCATGTGTTGATGTAGATAGGCAATTATATTCAATTTCCTGTATCAAAAAAAGATAGGTAATTATAGCGTTGTAGGTGCACAATGGCGGGTCCCAATTCCCATACATTAAATTGTGGGGCAATATGTCCGTGATTGTCGCCTAGATAATGCATGGATTCGTGCATTGCAGTAAATAGTGTTGATAGGTCTTGTTTGGATATTATGTCGTGTGGTGATTTCAACAGCTGGAACCCATTCTCATTACATTTCAATAGTTTGTTCAAATATTATTTGGAGTAAATATCTTTTGGTTTTCTAATAAAAATTACAGCTTTTATTTTAGTCTTTTATATAAAAAAAAATTAGTGGGCTGGTCTACGTGAAATTTAAGGTGGATCTATTTTAGTTCTTTTGAGAAATTAATATTAGTCTTTTTTGAATTTGTGATGAATCACAATTTCAACTAAATGGGTCTACTTTGAACTTTTTAGGAAGCTCGAGACTAATTTTTTTTCCGTAAGGAACTAAGTGAGAACTGTATTTTTTTTTAGGGATAAAAAAAGGTATTACTCTTTTATTTAGAGTTAGTAGTTTCTCTTTTACATAATTAACAAGATATGTCCCAAAAGCACAATCAAAACTAACAAAACTCTTTTCTGGGAACAAAATTGATCAATTGATTATATTTGTTTCACGGTTAAGTCCCTTCAATGATTAAATCATGTGGAGGTTTCAAGATTAAAAATAGAGCTGTTTATGGAGGAAGAGATATCAATTCGGAATTATGGAATTCATCTTCAAGCAAAATGCAAAAGAAACAGTAAAAAAGAAGAATAATATAAGGGTTATATTAAATCATGTAGAGGTTTCAAGATAAAAAATACAGCTGTTTATGGAGGAAGAGATATCAATTCGGAATTATGGAATTCATCTTCAAGAAAAATGCAAAAGAAACAGTAAAAAGAAAAAGATTAATATAATATGTGATACAAAATGAATCAAGTTGGTCAAATCAAATGATTATACGGAAATGTGATCATTATTTTTACTGCTTGAGTTTACATTTTAAATTAATATTTATGAAAATGAATTCTATTAAATTGACCATGCGGTTGTGTGCTAAAGCATTTGACAATGGTAAAATATCAGGAAAGTCTGACTTTGACCAAAAAAAAAAAAATTAAAAAAGAAATATGTGAAATATCATTACTGAAATTGAAATTGTACTGATGTGGCATGACGGTAGATGCATGATATGCATGTAAAGGAAAAAAAAAAATCAGAAATTGAAGGCAGTGGTTGGACTGCAAATGTTGAAGCAGACATGAAGAGGAAAGAGGTATCCTTCAGTTGCCACAATCATTCCATTGACAAAATGCATCAATTCAAGTAGGTCAACAACAAATGCTGCAAAAAGTAAGTGCAAGTCCCAAAATCAGTTCCTTACTTAAAAAAAGTTTCAAGTGTTTATATCACTAATGAAGCCTCATATCTTGGAGTTTTTCCTCGCCCATTGGGTAGCGACTTTCTTGCGTGTAGCTAAACTTTTGTTGACCACAATTTATTACACAATGGGATAATTCAAAGAGGTAAATTATCAAGTATAAAAAGAGGATGATAAGTTAAAGTGCAAATAACGCAGTTAAATAAAATTTGATTTCAAAATCAAGCACTTTTTAAAAACAATTTTAACTGTTTTCCAACTAAGACTATTGCTCGGTAATATTCTTTTTTCTAAAGATAGTTGGTTCTGTTCTATTCACGAAATTAATTAAATATGACTTGACGTAGTGGGGGGCATCAGAACCCTTTATTCGTCCAATTTTTGCAAAACAAAATAAAATTATTATTATAATTTTACCTTCATTAAGTCTTTCAAGAAACCCTTTTCCACTTGAGTTAGGGTATGCATAAAGGAGTGCACATCACCATTGAAGATTGAGTGAATAAGGAATCGTGATTAACGCGATAGCAAAGCTTGGAGAATTTTCTTTCTTTACCTTTTATTTTTTCTGGTGTGGTCAAAAGAGGAATTATAGAACCAATTGAAGAGTAGAGCTATCCATAAAATCAACAGAAAAGTTGCCACGTAACATACTTTTTTTTTGCCAAAAAGTACACAACAAACTTTGTTCAATGAAGTATGGCTTCCCGAGTAAACAAATAAAGAACCAAAAAGAAAAAGGAAAAAAAAAAAGAGAGAAGATAATGTTTACTTTCGAAATTCTCTTGTCTTACCAATAAAATATTACTGACCTGCTTTGTTGTAAACCAAAGCCAAGTCCTCTCCATACAAAAAGAATGGATGCACAGTTACAGCCAAGTCCATTCATGTCAACAGAATGGGGGATTCTTTTCATGTAAGCAGCATTGGTGCCCTCACGTTATGTAAAACTACTTAAGCCATGTAACGAACCAATTACTTGGCTATCAATCTTTCTGGTCATTTTCAGTGGGGGCACATTTTTCACTATTCAAAATATTGTTTAGCTCTTTGACTCTTTGAGTTGATCTTCTTGCAACACGACCCTGCATGGTTCTAATTAAACAACCAGTCGACCTATGTGCTTTATCTTTTTTGGCACTGTAAACAAACGTTCCACCAAGATAGCGCGCAGCTTCCCATCCGTAATGAGATAAAATTCAAGTAAAAGACATTCTTATTTATCACCAAAATCCATGTGCCAAAGGCCCATTTGATTGAGGAGAATTTTTTTTTTATTCGAAAATCTCAATTTTCAGAAATATGATGAAACATTCCGTATAAGATAGTATTCAAAAATTAAAAATTTAAAAAAATTCAATTTCCCAAAAATCCTGACAAAAACCTTGTACCAAATGCCCCCCTAATACTAATACTTCACTTCTTCTCTTAGCAAGAAGGGTCAAGGAAATAATACTATCACCCAGATAGGATCATCATATACGATAGCGGGGTTTGTCCTTTATTTTATGAAACGTGTTGTTATTACCAATTAAGACTGGATACATCGATTTTTTTTGTGTTTTGCCATTCTAGAATTTAAAAAAATACCTCTATATTTCATTGCAAAAGTGTAGAGTAAAACAACAGTTATATGTACAATACATTTGATACTTCAATATTGACAACATGCTCTCGTTCCGTCAAGTTAAAAATGACCACTGAAAAGGGGTTGTATACCCACCATGTGCACCGTTCAATTTGAGAAAACGACCACTGAAATTGAGTCGCATACCCACTACGGTGCACGTGGAAGATCAATGGTTCTCTCTCCAATCAGGAATTCCTCTGGGCCATGACTGCAGGAAAAGAAAATATAAGAGTGACTTAAATCCATCTATAGCAGTTATAACAGTGAAATTAGTATATTTACCTCAGATAACTCAGAGCAGACATTCGATAGAGACAGGTGAAGACCAAGACATGCAATCCAATGGTATAAAAGAATGCAAAAGTCCGGGCATACCTGCAAGAGTACTTTTATCAAATAACGAAAAGATGTACAATATTTTATCAACATATGGAAGAAGGAAAGAACGAAAAATACAACCGATGTTCTCAAAGCGACAGTTTAAAGTTTCAAGAGTTTAAACAAAATGCCAATTACAATTGGCTCAATTGGCATAACAGAACAAAGTCAACTCAGATCTTGTGTTCAATTCCCTTTGGTGATCCCTTATTAGTAGGTTAATGGTCCCTTGAAGATTGACAGATCATTAAAACTTTCCCTTGGGAAGGATATCATAAAGAGAATAATAATTCATGATCTGTGAAGACAACAATTAAAACTAAGCTAAAGCGACCAACTTCCTTAGTTTCAGCATGGAGCATTTTGACTAGTAAATATATCATCGAGAAATCATAGGAGAGGCTGTGCTGCAAAAATATGTTAAGAACATATTAATATCCATGCTTTGAGGTGCCCAGAATCTCATTAAAAGATCTATTTTCAAGTTATGGAGATAAGACACAACCTTTTATCAATTGATGATGGAGATCAATCTTTATACTATAGACAGACTTGTATAATGTAGTCTCAGTCTCTCAGAACCAGAATCAAATATGGAATTAGGGCAATGTATAATGGCCAAAATAAATAATAATATACAAAAGGTTGAAAAGATTGTTGCAACTTCTAGAGTAAAAATAAAATATCATATCAGCACGCAGAGGACCTCATTAAAAAGGGTCTGATATGAGCACATAAAGGAATATCATTAGTGAAATCGATTGATACTATCACACCACAGGACTAAAAGAAGCATCAGACGTGACATAGAATGAGGAAAATAGGTCAAAAGACGATGGGAAGCACATTGAGTTCAACAAAATTAGGTACGCTCAATGGAAAAAATCAATTGCTACCAGCAGGTTCGCGCATGAAACAAAGAACATTAGGAGAGAAAATTCGACCAAGACAAGGATGGTATTGAGATAGATAGATTATAATATCACAAAAAACAGAATAAAAAAAAGTAAGATGGTATCAATAAGTGATCAGCGGGACTGTAATAACTGAAACTCAAGGCAGTAGAAAGAGACATTGTTTTTTGAGCAAACAGAACCGGTAAGGTAGAATGGAGCTTCCAACCTGTGAAAGGAAATCTTTTCATAAACCATGATTGGTGAAACAATTAATGATTTGCATATAAGGGGGCGAACCGGAGCAGTGGTAAAACTGTTCCTTCATGACTGAAAGGTCATGAGTTCGAATCCAGGAAACAACTTTTTTGCAATTATGCAAGGGTAAGGTTGCGTACAAGGATTTCCTCCACCCCACACTCGCTAGTCGGGTTTAACGGTGAGTGGTTTGAATATAAGCTTGCAAATCAATGTATTCAAAGCATTGAGAAACTTTTCTGCCTTCATTAATTACAATATCAAACAAATTAACAAAGTATTTAAGCGGGAAAAAAAAAGGAACAAAGGAAAATATCTGAATTAAGGCAGAGGCATTCGAGCATACTTGTTACCAAGGAGAAAACGTCCACTGCTGAGTGTAATTCTGTCCCTGAATCCCAGTTCCTTGTATCTTTGATCCCTTTCCTGATTATTGAAAATAGATGGAAAAGTTCATAATTGGAATTAAATAATATTGATTAGAGAACAAAGTGATAGATGACCTTTTCATGTTTCCAACCAATCACTTCCTTATATTTCCTCCTCCAACCCCGATCAATCCTTCCTCCCTTTTTCTAGTTAAGGTAGGGGTAGGGAGGGAGATCCATACTTAATGAGAGTCCCTAGTACCGGTATTAAAACAACTATTAAAACACATTTAACAAATGGAAGTTTAGACCTTCACCAAGGACATGACAGGCATTGTTCCCTGTGTCTGATGACAAGACATATACCATTTTCTAATCTCAGTAATAATACACCTGAAACCTCATTTTCTATAGAAATTATTTCACAAACACAAACAGTTGTGAAGAAAAGTTGTGTTTGACAGCTTCAACCCTATAATAGAAAAATGATTCCTTCAAAGATCTTATTATATGATTTTAATTATCTTGGACAGAGAGATGTTTCTGTTTCAATGTATGCACACTTCATTATAGTGAAGCCGTGCCACTCAATACAAACTTAAAATGCGTGTGCCAAATTAAAAATAAATGTGCATCATTAGAGTAGTCACGATAAGCCACCTTTTTAGAGAATGCAGCAAAAGGATTTATATCATCCTCATATATCTTCTTGTATTTAGATTCAACATCTGACGAGAAACCACTTTCAAGATCTTCTGCATACTGACCAAAAAATCACAAAGAAGTCTGAAGTTCAGGGTAAAAAGAAAAAGAAAATAAAATAAAATGAACGCGAAGAAAGTAAAGGTTTAAAACAAAGAATGATGTAGAAAACCTTTCTAGAACCCCTAGAAACCACTTTCTCAAGATTATAATCTTGTACGTAACGAATCTTCCCGTATAGTTTGACATTATCAGCTTTGGTCTTTTCCAGTTCCACTGTTAGTGCTCCAATCTTCTCCTTCAACTGTCTTATTTCCTATTAAAAGTGAAGAATTCACCCAAATCAACATGTCACGACATCTACAATCTAAAATTTGATTGAAATAATGCATTTTAAAATAGAAAGGAATATAAAAAAATTAGTCAAGATTGATTATAAACATACCTCTTCTGTCTCTCGCAAGCGTTTCCTAAATCGATCTCTCTGATTACAGATCACTTTAAGCATTGAGCTCTGATCTTGGTCTAAGGATACTTGCCTTTGGCCTGCTGTATTCTGATGTAGAAGAGGCAATTTAAGAATTCTTTAAATCCAAATGAACAGAAATGCAACATTATGCAGAAGAAAATTTCAGTGTGATTAATCACTCCTACAAAATTACTTAGCAAATGAAAATTTTCAATGTTTCCCAGAATCATAATCCTCTGATTGCATGCATTAAATTTTAAGAAAATCAACATTGTACCCAGATGCATCATTAAAATATCAAAGTAAATAGATTTCATCATTAGACTATCAAGAAAAAGCTGAACAATGATGGTACACGCCACTTTACATAGAACTTGTTGGCTTGAAGCATGGATAAAGTACACTGCCAAAAGCATAAGCTGGTAGGTAAGAGAAGGCCTAGGATTTTCTTTTTCCTTTTTTCAACATTTCTAACAGACTGGAATTGCACTTTTCCATTGATGAGTACAACTAAACTTCACTCAACAAATCATCAGTGAGAACTAAATAGATTTTCCGTTTTCCTAAAGGAAAACAATAATAATAAAACATCAATTGGGATAGCGCATCTTTTCAATAGTTGAATGCATGATACTTAGTTTCTATTGAAGATTATTCTTCAGAAGAAGTAAAATGCAGTAAGAATGGAAGTATGGAAAGAGGAACTCACCTCAGAAGCCTCACCCCCACCAGCTTCTGAAAGATCCCAGTCTTCAAGGAAGGTTCCTTTCTGATCTTTTGAATTGGAACTATATCCCTGTATCAAAAGGGGTAGCTAGGTGCATTAGATAAATAAAAAGCATAAAAAGAAATGAGCATCAGAGAGGGGTCCATATTCTATTTAGTGGTAATTGCTCCAAACCTTCAATATATCATCTTCCAATTTCTGTATCAATTTTTGTTGTTCGTTAACCTTTGCTGTAAATTCTATTATCTTCCGTTCTGCCGTTTCAAGTAATGATGTTTTCTCAGAAAGTGTGACCTGAAATTGGTAGAACAGATAAACCTTGAAATGCATAGCGATAACAACTGCAGATCATCTTAAAGAATAGTCCTCTACATGAAATTGTTATTGATTCCACAACATGGACAATGTTTAAATGCAGGACATAAATGGGATACTTCCCTAACTGGCCATGCATTCTTGAAAAACTACTCTATATAAATGGCCAGAGTTATGTGAGTTGATTGTTTCTTTCATTATTATTTTTTTACAAAATCTTATTCGCTTTGGGGGGCAGGGTATGAGATGTCCCATTGCTAAACAAACCATGCTCGTACCTTCAACTGTGTTAGCTCATGTTCCATTTTACGGTTCTTATCAAGAAGAAGAGACTCCATCTTGCTCATCTCCTCCCCACTTGTAGCCACTTCCCAATCTTCAGCCTCAATTGAATTATAACCCACCGCCTGCATGTATAGCTCATAAGGAGTTAGATGGATAGCGAAGTCTAAAAGGAGAGGTCACCAAATTGGTCATCACAGAATACAGAGAACAATAAAATCACCTGCAAAATTTTCACTTTCTTGCGCAGATCATCTACCGTTTTTTCTGTTGGCCTAGCTTGAAGCTCTTTCTTCATCATCTCAAAAGCAGCCTCCTATATTAAGAGAAGGATAATGAAAAAGTTAGCCAAAAAACAAAAAGTAATTATATAGACTCAACATATATGTCGTAACTGTTTACACTACATCAACATCATCAACAACAACTTTATCCCAAACTAGTTGGGGTCGGTGGTAGATGAACCCAAAAAAAAGTTACAAAAAGATTGAGAAAAATGACAAAAATAAACTTTTAAGTATTGTTATGGATATATATCATATCCTAACTACCTACCTAAGAATCCACTAAAGGATAAATACTCAATTATCCTAACAATATTAAACAACCAAGCTACTCAAGATAGAGTCATTATCTCAATAGAAAGGAAGTTGAATCCTACTACAACTGGGAGATCTACACAAGCCCAAGAGGTAACCCTTATAAATAAGAGATTAAAGACCCCAAGTACACACTTTTTTGACCTATTTACTATTACTGCCAACACTGTGCACACACCCACGTCTTGGCTATAAGCCTATTGCTTGTGCGCAGTGATTGGGATACTGGCTATAAGCTAACCAAGGTACTTATCTCTGAGCGCATACCATACTGTATAGTAATACGGTCTTCTACGACCTAACAAGTATATTATCCATAAAAAGTAATACACAATTGCAAGGAAAAATAAATTAAAATAAAATACAAATAAGGATATATAGGATGACAGAAAAGAATAAGAAAAAGGAGGTAAGAAATAAAAAAATTAAAAAGAAAAATAAATAAATAAAATAAAATAAAATAAAATATAGGGAAAAAAAAGAAAAAGAAAACACATAAATAAATAGGTAAAAAAACAAATGTTGCTAAATCAGAGTATCATACACAAAAACCCACAAAGGAAGAGCACTATCATGAACCTCCGTATCTCAAGCAAGATAAAAAAAATTCCTATCATTGTAGAAGCAAAAGTTCATGAAGATCCTCCATGTCAAAACCAAAATATGAATCGACAATTTTCTGAATGGAATAGTTAAAAAAACTAGTATCATAGTATCATGAACAGAGAAGCACTAAATTATGCATGTCATGAAAATGAAATTGTATGATTTCTTTGTAATTGCTAAAATATTGACTGCAATGCATCTCATACGGAACTTGGCCAATTCAAAACCCAAAGTATATGGGGTCAAAATCTTTGGGTATTCACAATCACTTATAACGCATTGAAATATCTCATTAAGAAAGTCTTAAAAGACTTCGGTCTACTAAAATATCACCTTTTCATTGAGCATTGCAGTAAGTTTCTTTACTTCATTCACGTGTTCTTCTCTTTCATTTGATAAGGTTGTTTCAATTTTGTGTAGCTCCATGTTCAATTCAGAGATTAGTTTATCTTTGGCATTTAAAGAATTCTCAAGTGCACTATTTGAGTCCAAATTATCACTGCAAAACAAAAACCACCAGTAATCTGAAGACTATCGTCCAATTTAAAAGAAATTAAAAACAGAGAAGGAAATAAGAAGGGTTTGAGCAGCATGAATGAGTGACTATTCATACATAGATAGAGATAGAAAGAAAGAAAATGAAAACAAGTAAAAGTAGCTCTGCACAACTGAATAGCTTTCTGTATGATGAATTCATCACAAAAATATGGTTTACATTGTTTTGGAAACTATACATATCCAATATCCATTGCTTAGCTGACAATAGTTTATCCAAGGAAAGATTAATAAGTAGAGGGATCCAAATAGTCACTTCTATTAACAGAAAGATATACACCACAGGTCAAGAATGCAGTCCATGTCTTGCTCAGACACTTTTGTTTTGAATTTTAAGTTAAGAGAACAGCTGTACAACATAATATATAACAATAACTCATAAAGCTAAAATAGAGAACTGAAAAATAAGACTAACGGAAATATCCCTATATATCTAACAACTTCTTGTGTGTTGCTTAATATATGTGGAGAATTGTGATAACCTTTTCTAGTAATATGCATCTTTACTCAGATATTTTGGAACAAGCAATTTGAAACTTCACTTGGTTCCAAGATAACAAGAAATTGATGGCATAAACTAAACTGGTTTGATCAATGGCAAAGGAAGATATTTCAGCTAGCTAATCTTCAATAAATTGAACTGGGATGCTTTTCAATTACCATGTTTGGAAGCAACAAGACCAAAGGATCTTTGTAGGAAATGCAGACAGAAATATTTTCAAATTAAAAGGGAGGCTAAAGACAGATAAACCCAACAAAAAGAAAGGTTTCTCTATGTAGAATTCGGAAGTTAAAACTAGATCGTATTCATTTTAGAAATGAAAATATGTGTAAATGTGTACAACTATTGCTGCTTTGTTCGCTTGGGCAACAGAACATTATTTATCCAAAAAAGCAAAAGATGAG
Source organism: Gastrolobium villosum (assembly GCA_032173675.1). NCBI lineage: Eukaryota > Viridiplantae > Streptophyta > Magnoliopsida > Fabales > Fabaceae > Gastrolobium > Gastrolobium villosum. The sequence continues at coordinate 68,277 of JAVKPL010005539.1, forward strand.
GACTACCATACCTTTTCTTAATTTCAGTATCTTCATTTGCAGTTTGTAACTGAGATCGGAGAACCCCCTGCATAGACACAGAAGGATCACTATAACAAACAGTAAGTTTGGCTAAATATGAAAAAGCATCAGCACTCAGCAGCTTGAGGCAAGATTCAATCCACTTAATAAGTGGGCCATCCAACTCTCTTCCCTTAAATTGATAATAAAAAGGGACCAATACTTTCATCCCCCCCCCCCCCCCCCCCCCCCCATTTTTTTTCCTTTTTCCTTTTCTTTCCACCCAACAAGTGCATACCAAACAGAGCCTTAATTATCGTAAGAGTTGATTACGAACTAAACTGTATCCTTACATCATGAAGACCCAAGAAAGACCTACACAACACAAATATATAGTTCATTCAAACAGTGGGACAACCATACACTCTATTCAATTTACAGTCATTGATAATAGCCTTTGTGAATGATATAAGCTTGAAATCCTATTTTTTATGCCTACAGGTGGGAAGAACATTGTCAGTGTAACCAAAACAATATGCATAGAGATTGGTCATCAATCGAAATTTAATGTAGAACATAAAGGATGAGCTTAAGACAAACTAAAGGAAATTTAACAAGGGGAAACAAATTTAGAAACTTACAACAACAACCAAGCCTTATTCCAACAGTTGGAGTCACTACATGGACCAATCGATAATCAACTACTCAAACAAAAGTAATTCCATAAGGAATAGTTAAGAGGGATATAGAGTTTAGGCACCATCTTCCTAGCCACCATTACTCTGCTTCTCCTGGCAGCATTTTTCTTGCAAATTTAGATAATTTCTATGTTTTTAAAAACAAATTGTCCTGTGTTTCTTTTTTTCCCTTTTGAGTTTGAAATAGGACTGCCTGCTGTGTAATTGATATGTACATGGAATATGAATCGATTGCAGCACCGACCATTTTATTTTAAAGGATAATAGCAACAAATTGTTTTAACTTAATAACTCAACAGAGAACCTAATCTGGAACAATAACAGTCAAAAACAATATCCAAGTCTTATCCTGCTAGGAGGGTTGGCAATATGGATCAAATGATGCCATTTGGCTCTATCAAAAACTAAATTTTCAAAAAATACATATAGAGAAAGCTCTTAGTATTTTCTCCAAAGTTATCCCTTCAGTCTTTCTCTACCCTTTTTAATCAGACTATCTTCCATTTGATCCAATTTTCTCTAGAAACTCTGCTGGTTGACTCATCACATGACCGAACCACCTTAGTCAAATTTCAGTCATCTTCTCAATAGGTACTACCCCAAATATATCCCGAATACATTTGTTTGTGATCTTATCTTAATTTTTTCTGGTATGTCCAATCATCCACCTCAAAATTATCATCTTCATTACACTTAAATGGATCTAAAATGGTGCACTACAATATTTCATAAATTCTAAACAAAGCGAGACAACAGCAAAACTTTTGAAAATTTTGAAAATAAAGCACCTGATACACAATTACAAAAATCACACTTCAAAATCAAATCAAAGCTAGTAATTTGCACCTTCTCTCTTTCCAAACTAAGAAGCATTGTTTGTGCTCGCTCAACTTCATCCATCAGAAGATTGACCTCTGATTGCTTAGCTGCCCTCTCTTCATCTGAGATTTTTAAGAAAACAAGAGATATTTTCTTCAATATTGAATAATATTAGGAGAGTCATGGTTTCAATATGAAGAAAGGTAGAGTGTCAGGATCAGATTATACAGTAATGTAAGAACCAATGTTACAGATTCGAGTGAAGAAGTGCACAAATAAAATTGAAATGATAACTATTTAATGACCAGATTGGGCACGGAGTTCAAACAACTGATTTTGTGCAAGTTCATGCAATTTCTGCATATTGGAAACACTATCTTTGGCATGCAGCAACTGGTCTTGCAGTGCTTGTTCCCTGCATACAATAAAGAGATCATAAGTCTAGGTAAGCAATACCAAGCTAGAGAAGGACAGTTCCAATAAAATCATAGTAGGTAGTAAAGTACAGAGCAAGAGAACAAACTGATGAGAACCTAGGTATTCGATTATAGAAAAAATGGGAATAATTCTCAATTACAGAAACAGGTTCACAAGCATAGACTCTCCATCACTCACAGCAAACAGAAAGCTAGAGGAAACACTTTAAAAAAGAAATGAAGATGAAAAGATAACACAGGTATTTCAAGAGAGCTGTAACGACCCATCCAATCCCACACTCAGTCCTTGCCTGCCCTCTCCATCTCACTGCCTTCCCTTCTTATAATTCATTCCCTAAACAGATTTTGTTTCTTTCCCTCCCACCACTCTGCCACGTTTGCAGGTAGTTGTTGGAACCACATTGTTTCTTCTGCTCATTTGGGGTGCTCATCTCATGCTCCCCCTTCCTTCTTTCTATAGTCCACCTATGCAATAGTGGGAGTGCTAACACAAACATTCCTAAATACAGTTGTCTAATGTACTAAACGGACTAAACAAACAATTCACAATAGCAGACAAGATTACAATAAGATACCTTTCTTTCAAAACTTCCATAGTTTTCTGGTTTTCTTCTGCCAGACTGCGTTGCTTAATCTCGACAATTTCTTTCACTTTCTCTTCCATCTGACTCAAATAAGTTCAAAAAACAAATTGAAATCCATTTAAGACAGTTAGGTCAAATTTGTAATTTAATTTTAAAGATGTTGGGGATCTAGAGAATTGTAGTCACATTGCATATGTATCATTATCAATACAATGATTGAAAGGAACTTGTTATTAATTTATCAATATAATAGTAGAGCATTGAAACTAAATTAAGTTAAACTAGGAAATTTATTTATTTACTTTTTGGGTACAAAACTAGGAAATTAATTTAATGCAGATCGGAAATGTATCATTCAAAACTTTTTGGCCAAAATTTATTGGTAGACATTCGGGGGCAATCAACGCAATTATTAAAGTTCTTTATCATTAATGAAAATTTTCTGTAGTTGTTTTTGTGTGTGCGTGTGTATATTCAACCATTTGCAAAAATATATACATAATACATGTACCCCCCCCCCCCCCCCCCCAAACAAATTTGTAAGTGCAAGGTTGTATGTAATGATTTAAAGGTAGTTATAGTAAGTAGTATTAGATAAAGCACATATGTAAAGCAACCTTTAGCTGATACTGTACTTGTAATTACCCTTAAATTCTATTCATTCTTAAATTGTTACAAAATTAACTTAAGTGGGAAACAATGATAAAGGATATAAGTGTTAGAGATGTAATGTTAAAAACCATTCCTGCGCTTTCACCTAAAAACTTAAACTTTTGGAGGAGTTGGTTCATGAAATTGTATTAGAGCATATCCTTGCCGCCCCAATTCTTCTTTAAAAAGAGGTGAATTTTAGCACAAGATAAGCGGGCTTCTACATTGTGCACACTTCAAGTCCAAAAAGCTCATGCGTAAAGGTATAAGGGGCACATGTGAAATTTAATGTCAAAAATCATTCATGTCCTTTCACCCAAAAGCTTAAGCTTGTGGGAGAGTTAGATCATGACAGAAGTAAAAAGAAGTCATCATACTAGAATCCTGACAATACACCCATGCATACAAAACGAAAAATAGGTAGCAACTAAGGGTATAAACATCTATTTTCCTCCAAAAATGAAAGAAACTATGGCATTATGTAATCATATACACAATATCATAAGTATTAATAACCTGTTGCTCTAATTGCCTAGTTCTCTCTTCAAGTCTTCGTATTGTAGCCTGCTGATTCTTTAAGTGAGTTGCCTCTGTCCTGAATTCCTCAAGCTCAACTTTCATTTTTCGGTTCTCAGATTCAAGTTCAGATAACTTGAGATCTTGTTCCTGTACAAAGAAAATATATCAGAACATGAACAAGAACATTCAGATATGTGCATACCTTTCATATACGCACAATACATGCGTGCCAATGCACACAAGTTTCGTCGTACATACAACTTAGCAAGTAGGAAAAATGGAAATTCATAGAAACACAATAAATTAATGGTGGAGGCCTAAATTGGCATAGTTAAATATACATATTGAGAAGGCAGCAAGGTTGCCAATCTCTCTGTAAGTCTAGAGATGAAAACACCCTTAAAACAATTATGGGAATAACACTGAAGGGACACATACAACACAATCTTGTCCCAAAGCAGCTTTGATGGCAAGGAAGCAACCTTAAAGATACATGCATTCTGAGGCAGGACACACTCAGTTCTCATTGATAAAAAGTGCATCGTTACATCAATAGATTTAGATCTAGAACCATGCATACATAACCATCTCATGCATGTATATGTATTACATTAAATAATATTACATAGTTCTATCATATACGTACAAAAATTTGAAAATAAAAAGCATGGGGCACGTAAGTGAAATGCTAGAACTCACAGCAATCGAAGCAAGAGCTGGATAAGGATCTGGAGCTTCATAAAGCTTTTGATAGATGTTGAGAAAAGCATTTTCTCCAAATTTCGCTCTCTTAGTTAGATTATCAACCTCTTCTTGGTAGCCCTTAAGCAAGGTATTAAACAAACTTAACTTTTCCTCCTGCGAAGCTTTCTTGAAGTCTGTAAGCAGCATAATTTGCGATTTCTCAGACACATTCATTCAGTACCCCAAACAACAAATAAGAAAAATAAAATAAAACTGAATATATCACTGAATGAGTATGGAAAAAGAAGGGCACAGATATGCTCCTCCCGTGGTTCCAACTTTAGCAACAATGTACACTGATGGGTATGGTGCCTAAGGTGAATTGTTATGCATTTATTGAATGTTGATTTCATAATAAATATTTAAAATTCTATAAAAATATAACCAGCAATCAATCAAATGCTTGATAATTAACATAGTAATGCCAAACCTTTTATGTGTATATTTCTAGAATATTTTGGAAACAGTAAAACCAAAGCGCTAAGCATATATACCTCTAGTGCTCTCTGCAAGCTTGCGCCTATTTTTCTGACTGTTTTCCTGATTCTCTGCAATACGAAGCCCTTGTTCATCCAATATGGATTTCTCCTTCTCCAATTCAAAATCTGAGAAAATAAAAAAGTTATATAATCATCACAATTGCACGAATAATCTCTCCAATTCAGCTTTTTGGCTCAAAAACAGAGTTTCATTGTGCAGCACTAATTCAAAGTGGCAAAACATGCAAGTGAAGTTTCGTGTGTTGCGCAGAGAGATAAAGCGCGATACCTTTCCAGAAGGTGCAGACGACGGAGATCGGAGAAGAGGAGGGAGTGTTGGATTTGTCCCTCACGGGTCCGGGTCCGGATCCGGATCCACCTTGCGGAGCCTCCATTTCTGCAGTTTCTGAATTGGTTGAAGAAATTTTCTTATCTTCTCTCTCTCTCTCTCTCTCTTTCAAAGTCTCGGGTTTATTATTCACTAAACGGAAAACTTTTTGCGCGGTAATGTGGGATCAGAAAAAATGGATCTGAACGTTTACGAAGAAAAATGAACAAATAGCTTAGCTGAGTTTATATCATAATCAAAATCATGATCATATTCAATAATCATAATCCATGAGTATTTTACAGGTGCGGGTTTTGAAGGGGACAGATTCGTCTTAGAAATCCTTGGGCCGACGTGATCTTTGGGCATTAGGCCTTTATTGGTTGGGCCTATAGTGTATTGTGCTGTAACCCAGTTCTAAAAAGTTGGGGCCGACATGAGCTTTGGGGTTTAGGCCTTTATTTGTTAGGCTCATTGTGTATTTTAATCATTTTAGTTAAATAATGACAATATTAATATATAAGTTATGATAAAATAAAATGAAATGTAATATTTATGGGAAAAACATGTATCATTTTAAAGGACACAATTTTGTGTCATTTTAACTAAAGGACCTTATTTTGGTGCACAACGTTGTGCCTAAGTTTCTGGTTAGGAGGTTAGTTTAGAACTCCTATTGAGTGATTTAATGTGGAACTGAGTATAATCCCTTGAAAAAAATGTTTGTGGCACATATTGAATATCATTACTATTTCAAAAGGTTAAGTCATTAGGTAAAAATACAGCAAATGAATTTTATGAAAATACATCCATAAATGATTTTTATATCAAAAAAAAAAAAAAAAAAAAAAGTTCTTCGGATTTAAACATGAACCATGCCTGCTCTACCTTATGCTGAAATTGGTTTGGACGAACAGTGCAACAAGGTAGCAACTGCAATGAAGGTAGACATGGATTTTTTTTTCCCACAAAAATGGAGTCCCCTAGATCGAGAACTCTAATATCAAGATGAAATATAGAATATTGAATATTATTACTTTTCTTTATTCATGTACAGAGGGTTACATCATATAGAATAATGTGAGTAATTGCTTTTCTTATATAGAAGTGATTCTAAGGAAACAAATAAAAAAAACTGAGTTTATCCTATAAAATGGTATAAAAATAAGAAATATTACACTTAATCATGACCATCGATCCTCTTGTATTCAATGACTTACGTTATTAAAAAATTAAAGGTTATTAAAAAATTAAAGTCGTGTTAAATCTAAGTGGAAATTAAAAATGTAACTTACACCAGTATAAAATTATGATAGTCATAGTATTTGAAAATTCAAAATATCTAATACAAAAATAAAGTGTGTATCATTTTAAATGATGTAAAATTGTGTCATTGTAACATTTAAGAGAGAAAGAGACGGGCCGAGCCATAAAAAAAAGCACAATTCTATTTTGCTCTATTTCTAGATGCACAGATTTTTAAACTACTGAATTGTACAGCTGTATTATTTGATTTTGAAAGATAAAAATGAGGATTTAGCCACCTCAACTTTATACTCTTGTATAAAAGAATATATAATTGTATTATTTAAAATGATATAATTTAATCCCTTTTACAAATAAACTATGTAATCCTTTGAAAAATACTTTACTGCATTCGTTATGGCAGATTAATTTCCCTTGTATACTAAATTCAGCACTCTTAATTAGAAAGTGTTGGGAGTGATTTGGAATTAGCCCATATGCAGCAATTGTCACATTACACTGAGCAAACAAAATTCCGTTGTTTGGTTACAACTTGGTATGATCTGTGCCGTCTCATTGCCACAAGCACAGTATTGTTTGGGAAACTGAACTACTGAGTTCCTAGACCTCCAAGCATGTAAAAAGAAAAAGTTACTCCCATCAATTCAGTAATTGAAAAAGACTTTAAAATAACTGTGTCAAGTAATTTCATCGTATATTGCTTTGCAAGATTAACAAGATTGGACATCACAATTCAAGCATTTCAAACATAATTGGTAAATCTCAATCGCATCTACTATATGATAGAAAACTAATGCAATACCCCACCCTATAACACTACATTGAGATCTGTAACACTACGCAGTCTACGTTTAGATCAAATATAGTAAAGTAACAAACAATTTTTTCTTTTACTAAAAAATAAAAGAGAAAAAAAATACAAGTGAAAGGAGTAGCTAACCAGAGCAAAAGCACTGGCGTCAATATTCTAGCATATGCTACTTAACATTCAATTCCAAATCAAAAATGGGAAAAACTTAGTTCAAAATTTAAAACACCACCTTTTCAAATGAACAATGGGAATTTGTTTTTCTTTTTTCTTCAAATTATGAAGTTTAAGAGAATCAATGGATACAATTCATAAAACAATATCCCCAATGTCAACCACCCCATCATGTCATCAACGAACTTTAGGCTTTCTTGTCTGGCCTTGAACTTGAAATGCCGCACAAATATTCTTCCAGCAACGGATGGAGATGAGCGAGGGTATCACAATCCAGGAGAAATTTGCACCAATATAGTATGCATAATAGTAAAACGTGTTTGTAGAAAAATCATCACCTTGCAAGATTGCTGTTATATAATATACAGCAGTTCCATATAGCTGACCCAAAGAAATAGCAAACTGAAGTATGTAGCTATATGGCTTCCCAGTAGCTATTGCATATCTGTCATCCGCATTAGCAAAACAAACAGTGAGGTGAAAAAAATGAAAATTAAGGTAACAAAATTTACTAGTTGTAACATCATGTCATAGCATTAGTTATCTTGGTCATGACTTTGTTCTTTATTAAAACTTACACTGCTAGAAGGCTAGCTGGACCCTCTAAAACTGCTGTTAGTCCTTCAACAGTAACTACCCCTGCATCTCTTCCTACATACCTTGAATCCCCTTTGCTATATTCCTTCCCTATTATTTGTTCCAAAAAACAACAACTTTCATCAACTGAAAAACTGCAAATTCCTCAAAAGCATAGTTATCAAATGCGGATTGCAGCATGTCGCGGCCAACCCCGAAAAACGCTATAGCGCTATAACGGGTTGCGGTTGCGGAAATAGCGGAATAGATATATGACAGAAATAATGACAAAAAGAAACATTTTTTAAAGGCAGAAATAGCATAAGTGACCGAAAGAGACACAGATACACTAAAAAACCCTTAAGAAGTTTCTGTTACACATTTAAGCTTTGAAAAAATTGGCATTTTGCCTTATGACAACAATATGGCCGCGATTTGCGATCGCAATGGCCGCTGTTGCGTTCCGAATAAAATGACTTACAAATTAACTACTATGCTTAAAAGGTAATCCAAATTCTAACAAGGCTATATCTGTGACTGAGAGCAATGTCATAGAACAATTAAATGACTTACAAACTTCAGCCAGGTAGAAACCAGTCTTATCCTTGAAAAACTCCGGTGAGAAAACAAAATAACCCTCAAGAATCATATGTGTGAGGCCTGTGAAGGCCCACCAGCACATTAACACTCTATCAACTTTTGTTTTCTTAGGTAGACGTCCTGGGAAAATAAATAGACAGTCATTAAAACAAAATCATACAACCTAAAATCATTTACTCCTATCATATGATAGAAACATGAATATGAATGAAAATGGAAAGCCATATCAGTCAGTCTAAACCTTGAACTTGCAACAAATGATATTGTGAGAGTGCCAGCCAGGTGAAGAGCTTAATTGAAAAATAAATATGGGAAAAATGTAATTTAAAAGACAAAGCAACTGATAGAACATATAAGAATAAGCTGATACAGTGTACACCAACTGAAATGATTTCTTTAGTGCACAAACTACAAATTTGGCTTCCAGAATATAGTTTGGGATTCTTGTTCGAAGCAACCATCTTCATTTAAGATTAATCACACATTGTCAAGAAGAAGAAAGTATAATATTATTATGGTTACTAAGTAGCACATCAATAGGTTCAGAGAATATGTGGCAATCATACTTGGATTGAACATGATCAGGCCATAGTGTTGAATAAAAAATCACATGGAGAACAATCATAGTAGTTAACTGCGCCGCCGCGAGCCGCGCCATATGGGCGTTGCGGTGCCTTGCCGCAAGAAACCGCTCCACGCCGGAACACAATTCCACAAGAGAAAGTGGGGGGCTATGCAGATTGAACACAGGCCATATTGCCGTCATAAGGCAAAATATCAATTTAGTTCTAAATTTAAATGTGTGAGAAAAAATTTAATGGTTTTTTATACTCAAAACTTCTCTCTCTCATCAATAGGTTCAGAGAAAATGTGGCAATCATTACTTTTTGTCATATATGATCAGGCCATAGAGAGAATAAAAAATCACATGGAGAACAATGTTAAGCCACTCATAATTTTTGCCATATTGTATATTCTTAATTAGCAAAAAGGGAGGAACCCATATCATATCATCCCCTCAACAAGATATGCAAATGGACACACAAAAGGTGGATCTAAAGTTTTACAAATGCAGATCAAGATTAATCGGCTACTTACAAAAAGAAAAAAAGAAAAAGTGGATCTACGTTCTGTTTTGCTGTCTTCATTATTTCAAGCTTTAGCGATGATTTTGACTTTTAACTGAGGGAAGGATTTGAAACTACACATTGGTTGCATAAAAAAAGCGTCTTTTTCTCATAAATGAACTAATTACGCTGATGGGTCCACGATTCAAATGCACTTGAAAACGATTTTGATTGAAATCAGTCAATCAGTGTAACTACTCTGAAGTGCGGAGTTTTCGTTTGACCTTCAAAATTCGTTAGTTTATACCATTTTAACGAAAAGAAAAAAAGATGACCCAAATGGAGAAATCAAAAACGATGGAATGGGGGGGAAATGGAGAAGAGTGTTGGTACCTGAGAAGATCCAGATGAGAGAAGCGACGAGGAGAGAGAAGGCGGCAAAGACAGAGAGAATGTTAGACTGAGAGAGAAGACAAGGAACGTAGCCGGGTAGATGCAAGTCTCGTGGCATATAGGGATGATCGTGTGAGACTTGAGATCCCTCCATCTTCGCACTAGTTCGATTCGAATGAGGTAGTGTTGTTGAGAGTTGACTACTGAGTTAGACACTGAAAGGAAAAGTAAAGAGATTGGTTGGTTGTTATATATATCATTAACGTGATTAATGTTTTTCATATCCCTCCTTCACCTATATAAAAATAGGGTTATATTTCTCTCATTTTACATCAGAGAAGTTAAATTTCTACACACAAAATTGAAGTGGGCCTCATCTTTGTTTTTTCTCATTCTTCTTATTTGTGAGTCTCATCTATGATATTATCTCTGCTATCTGAGATAATTCTCTCATTTAACATAAAAAAATGATTTCCCATATAAACATGTTGTCATCATGTCATATATTATGTCATATGACCTTATATTCTATCTTATCACCTAAAAATTAGATGAATTTGGGTTCAAAATTTCCATTTGGTTTCCAATTTTTCAGCTCAATTACTTTATCAATACATAAATAAATAAAATGGAAACTTTGAATCCAAAATGACGTAATTTTTAGGTTACAAGATAGAATGTTAGGTCATGTGACGTGACAAGCAATAAATCCACACATATATATATATATATATATGCGTTAGGATCATTTTACACCAGTATAAGTTACACTCTTAATCTTGTCCGTTGATCTTATTTATATATAAGGGCTATAATTTTTAAGAGTGTGAGCCATTGGATACAAGTGGATCAATGGTCAAGATTGAGTGTAAGACTTCTAACTCTTACACCGGTGTAAGAATATCCTGCCCCATATATATATATATATATATATATATATATATATATAGTAAAATCATTTCTGCAGAGCCACTTTACGTACGACAGGTGTATGGTTATGATTCCCCATATTTAATACTTTAATGTTTTGTATGGTTATGATTCCCACATTTATATATTATATATATATATATATGGCAACACTACCGTTAAGTTAGATCATAAGTAAATGCTCAAACATTATATATTTTCTACCAAGCAAGCATTCAGAAATGTTACCTCAAACATTAGCTGTCCCTGCAAATACTATACTCCTAGTTATATTCATATTTATTGTATCTGCTGCTGTGTTGCTTTCAAAACAACGCCAAGATAATGGGAAAAATCCACCAGGTCCAAAGGCCTTGCCAATTATTGGTAATCTTCACATGCTAGCTAGGGAAATTCCCCCACCGAACCCTTCAAGCACTTGCCAGAAAACATGGACCCCTCATGTACTTGAAGCTAGGACAGGTTCCAACCATTGTGGTTTCCTCCCCTGAAACTGCTGAACTATTTCTCAAGACCCATGACATTGTTTTTGCTAGCAGGCTTAAAACTCAAGCATCAAAATATGTATCTTATGGCAGCAAGGGCTTAGTGTTTTCTGAATATGGTGCCTACTGGCGTATCATGAGGAAATTGTGCTCCTTACAACTTCTGATAGCATCTTAAGTTGAGATGTTTGACACATAAGAACTTTGTGGACATATTGCTAACACTTGTGCATCAACCAGTGGATCCTCACGACGAAGAGAATCATGTAATTGATAGAACTAATATCAAGGCTATTGTTGAGATATATAGTCCCACATTGGTTGGATGAACAACTAATGTAATGTGGAGTTTATAAGGCATTGGGCACTCCCACCCTTTGAGCTAACTTTTGGAATGATGTATCCCAAGGTTCTTTACATGGTATCAGAGCCTCGCCGTCCCCCACTTTCTCTTGTGGACTCTCTTAGCACAGGTAGGTTGGGCCTGTTGCATCATCCACTCTTCAAGCCCAAAGGGCTCTCGTGTGAGGGGGCGTGTTGAGATATATAGTCACACATTCGTTGGATGAACAACTAATATGGAGTTTATAAGGCATTGGGCACTCCCACCATTTGAGCTAGCTTTTGGGGTGGTGTATCCCAAGGTTCTTTACAGCTATCATAATGAGTATGATTGTGGCAGCATTTGACACATCTACTACTGCGGTTGAGTGGGGTATGTCAGAACTCTTGAGGCATCCAAAGGTGATGAAGAGACTTCAGGATGAGCTAGCAAATGTAGTTGGGATAAATAGAAAGGTGGATGAGGCTCAAATGACATTAGGGGAAATGACTTTGGACTTATTCCCTTTGGACTTATACCATTTGGTTCTGGTCGTAGAGGGTGCTCTGGGATTCATTCGGGTCTAACTATTGTAAAGATTGTTCTAGCTCAATTGGTGCATTGCTTCAATTGGGAACTTCCATTGGGTATTTGATAGGAATCAAACAGTAAAAGACAAGATTTCTGAATAATTCCTCTATTTAAACATTCAAACCAGTAAACCACAAGTTCCAGCCAAATCCATCATCTAATTACATGCTATAGTGCTGCTATAGCTCAGATTTAATGCAAAAAGAAATAAGAAAAGAATTCAACAGATAGAATGAACCAGGGACGTTCGAGATGCCCTGAATCTCCCAGTGTTTAGCCTCCTTTGTATGACCTCCAAGGTACCTCCTCTACTCGCTTATCACGCACATATATACTGCCCCCAACTAACCCATGGTGCGTTCCCCTCCTTCCCTTGCTAACAGAACGTCCGCATCACCCATAACAGATTGAGTGGGACCCAGCCAACGTTTTCTGCCTTTGTTCCTCACATAAACATGCTTTAGTTGGGCTTTACGTAAATGGGCCTTATCAATACTCCCCCCACAACAAGAACCTTGTCCTCAAGGTTAAGATCTGGAAACTGAGCATCAAGGGTAATGAAATCCTCCCATGAATTTTCAAAGTCCGGTAAGTTGCGCCACTTTACTAAAACCTGCAGCAGTCCTTGAGCATCCCTGCGCCAATCCATAATATTCTCAGGTAAAACTTGCAATTCCCACTCGTCTGTCAACATGGTTGGTAATGGTTGAGCACACGCCACTGCCGGGGTTGCTTTTTTTAACAAAGACACATGAAAAACAGGGTGAATTTTACAGCCACTAGGTAGGGATAAACGATAAGCAGTCATACCAATTTTTTCTTCCACGGGAAAAGGGCCATAAAAACGGGGGCTTAACTTCTCATTGATCCTAGTGGCCAATGTCTTCAACCGATATGGTTGAATCCGCAAATACACGAGATCCCCTACCTCAAAACTGATATCCCTGCGATGTTGATCTGCTTGCAACCGCATTCGGTTCTGAGCCTTCTCCAAATTAACCTTTAACTCATCTAACATAGCTTCTCTCTCAGCCAATAAAGCTGAAATGGCATCCACCTTAACAAAACTATTGCCAACCCTCAAAAGCTGTGGAGGATCAATACCATATAAAGCCTTAAAGGGTGTCATACCCGTTGACTCCTTATAAGTAGTGTTATACCAAAACTCAGCCCAATGTATCCATTTAGGCCAAGTTTTCGGGTGTGGACTGCAAAAGCACCTTAGATACGTTTCCAATCCTCTGTTCACTACTTCGGTTTGCCCATTGGATTGAGGATGATAAGCAGTGGAATAGTGCAACTTAGTGCCAGCGGATTTAAACAATGCCGACCAGAATTTGCTCAAGAACACCTTGTCCCTATCAGAAACCACCACCAATGGAAATCCATGCAAACGAACAACCTCCTTGACAAATAATTCAGCCACTTCTTTAGCTGAATAAGGGTGTGATAGAGTCATAAAATGAGCATATTTTGTGAGGCGATCTACGACAACAAATAACGTATCAACTCCAAATGCTCTTGGTAACCCACCGATGAAATCCATAGAAACTTCAGACCATACTTGGGTAGGAATCGGCAGCGGCTGCAACAGCCCTGCAGGTGACAAGTTTTGAACCTTATTTCGTTGACAAATTTGACAAGCAGCAACATATTGTTGGATGGCCTTGCGCATCCCCTCCCAATAAACCACACTCACAATTCTTTTATACGTTCGAATCCAACCAGAATGTCCTCCCATATTGGAGTCATGAAACTCATGCAAAATGGCGGGTATAAACTTAGAAGTCTTAGATAAAACCAACTTATCTTTGTAGAACAACCGTCCCCCCACCAATTTGAACCCCGTGTGAGCCGCGGGATTAAGGAGCAACTCCTGTGTAAGACGATGCAGTTTAGAATCTTTTTGTACTTCAATTTCTACTTCCTCCAGCTGTGGTAGTTGTACCTGAGAAATCATACACAATTGCAAATTTCTAGATAAAGCATCTGCTACCACGTTCTCTCTTCCATGTTGATATTGAATTTCAAAATCATAACCCAATAGTTTAGATACCCATCTCTGTTGCTCTTCCCCCAGAACCTGCTGTTCCAACAAAAAACGAAGACTTTTTTGATCCGTTTTAACGATAAAATGTCTCCCCAACAAATACGGCCGCCATTTCTGAACAGCGAAGACAATTGCCATCAACTCTTTCTCATAAACTGATTTGTTCAATGCCCGAAGAGAAAACCCCTGACTGATGTAAGCCAATGGACGGTTATCCTGCATCAAAACAGCCCCAATACCGCGTCCAGAAGCATCAGTTACTACTGTGAATGGCTTAGAAAAATCTGGTAAGGCGAGAATGGAGATATTGACCATAGCTTGTTTTAAAGACTGAAAAGCAGACTCGGCCGATTCATCCCATTTGAAGGCGTCTTTTTTTAGCAAACTAGTCAAAGGTTGGGCGATTTTACCGTAATCTTTAACAAATTTACGATAATAACCCGTGAGCCCCAGGAAACCACGTAACGCCTTCACATTGGTCGGGCTTTGCCACTCTACCATGGCCTTAATTTTATCCGGATCTGCACTAACCCCCTCCGCAGTGATGATATGGCCCAAATACTCAATACGATTCTGCCCAAATCGGCTTTTTTTTCGATTAGCAAACAACTCATGCTTTCGTAAGGCCGAAAACACTTTTTTAAGGTGTTCAATGTGTTCCTCTGGGCTCTTACTATAAACCAAGATGTCATCGAAAAATACCAAGGTAAACTTTCGTAAAAAAGGTTTCAGTACCTCATTCATGAGTGCATTAAACGTAGAGGGAGCGTTCGTAAGCCCAAACGGCATGACCAAATATTCATAATAGCCTTCATGTGTCCGAAAAGCAGTCTTTGGTATGTCTTCCTCCTTCATTCTAATCTGATGATACCCGGATTTTAAGTCCAGCTTGCTAAACACCACTGAACCTCCAACCTCATCTAACAGCTCCTCCACCACTGGTATCGGGAATCTATCCGGAACTGTAATTTTATTTAAAGCCCGATAATCCACGCATACCCTCCAGCTACCATCTTTTTTTTTAACCAAAATAACAGGGCTTGAGTACGGGCTAATACTTGGCCGAATCATGCCATCATTCAACAATTCAGCCACTAGTTCTTCAATTTCCGTTTTCTGATAGTAAGGATACCTGTATGGGCGAATATTAGGAACTTGACTATCAGATTTGAGGGTGATTGCATGATCCCTTGTTCGTTGGGGTGGCACCCCCTTCACTTTATTAAACAAATCAGAAAATTCATCAATTAATTCGGCCAACTCCTTCCACCTAGTAGGGAAAACATCATCCTTCCCTAGCATACCCGCTCCTGCCCCTTCTTTTTCCACATAATATCCCTGCCCCGTCTGTAACAAAGCCTTTGACATGGCTTTAAAAGATGAAATAGTACGGGATAAAGAAGGATCACCTTTAATCAGTACCTCTCTGCCCTGTGTCTCGTAACGAAGAGTCATCTCACGGAAATTTGCTCGGATATCACCCAGCTCCCTCAACCAATCCATACCCAAAACCACATCTGCTCCTCCCAGCTCAAACATATACAGGTCTTGTACAATCATCTGATCCTGTATCTCAATATTCACCTTCTTACAGACCCCGTTACAATCCACCTTGTGGCCATCCCCTACTTCCACTCTGTACAGGGGCGTTTTTTCCACCTTCCATTTCAGCCGATGAGCCACTTCTGCCTTCACAAAATTGCTGGACGCTCCACAATCAATCAGGACCACTAACCTTTCTTTTTCCACTTCACCCCAAACTTTCATGGACTGATTCGAAGTGAGACCCAACATACTTTGTAAGGTCAGTTGTAAAGCTACATCCTCATCGTTGCTCACTTGGTCAAGGACAGCTTCGGCTTCCACTGCCGCCTTGCCGTCCTCCTCTCCTGCTCCGTCCTCGAGAATCAACAAGTGAAACTGCCTTCCTGCGCATTTGTGACCCGGTTGCCATTTGTCCTCGCAATGAAAACATAGCCCCTTACTCCTTCGATCCGATGCTTCCTCGTTGGAGATCCTCCGAAAATTACTTCCCCGACTCTCCTCCTTCCGATTTGTAGATGCATTTCCCGAAGTGGCCATCGATCCTCCTGCGCGACTGTGGGTGTTCGAATTAGGGATTTCGGCCGCGTTCCCCTTGCCCCATTCAGTTGTGTTGTTTCTCATTAGGTTAAATTTTCCTGGGTTGGGCTTAGAATAATTATTATTATTCTTGTATGGGCCGCTCACAGCCTTGGGCCCAAAATAACCGACTCCTTCCTCAGCCCATGCCACATTACGTTGGTCAATTTTTTGGGCTAACTTCATCATGGCTGCTAACCTCAGCCCAGGAGTCATCAAGACTTCTTCCCTGATGCTGGCCTTAAGACCACTCAGCCACGCGCCCTTCAACACTTCTTCGTCTGCATATCTCATGGTGCCGACCACCGCTTCGAACTCGCTGCGGAATTCAGCCACGGTGGTTTTTTGCTTCAACGAATACAATGGTCCGTAGGGATTGTCCAGCATCTCCGGTTGAAATCGGCATAAAATCTCCCGTCGGAATTGTGCCCAGGTGGTGGCAGGATTGTCTAACTCCCACCATTGATAACAACTCAAAGCTTCTCCTTCCAGAACTAGCATCACCATCGCCACCTTCTCTTCCTCACCAATTTCATTCACCTGAAAATATCTTTCAACCTTGCTCAACCAAGTGAACGCGTTGTGACCAGCAAACGAAGGAATCTCAAGTTTCCGGCTCCTGAGTTCTCCGTTACCATTTCCTCGGTGACTACCATTAAAACCCGAGGACCCACCTCTTCCCCTAGATCCAAAATTTCGCTCCTCTCCAAATGCCTCAGCCCTGAGCTCCTGTATCCCAGCCCCAAGCTCCCTAAGTTGACGGATAATTTCAGCTTGGTTTATGTCACTCGCTTCCATCCGTTTGATCAGCTCGCCATGTCCCACCTCTGTTCTCCGTAAACGTTCTTCCAACCCTTCCATGTTTCTTGTTCGCACCATAACCCAGCTCCCAGTCGGAGCTTTGATACCAATTTGATAGGAATCAAACAGTAAAAGACAAGATTTCTGAATAATTCCTCTATTTAAACATTCAAACCAGTAAACCACAAGTTCCAGCCAAATCCATCATCTAATTACATGCTATAGTGCTGCTATAGCTCAGATTTAATGCAAAAAGAAATAAGAAAAGAATTCAACAGATAGAATGAACCAGGGACGTTCGAGATGCCCTGAATCTCCCAGTGTTTAGCCTCCTTTGTATGACCTCCAAGGTACCTCCTCTACTCGCTTACCACGCACATATATACTGCCCCCAACTAACCCATGGTGCGTTCCCCTCCTTCCCTTGCTAACAGAACGTCCGCATCACCCATAACAGATTGAGTGGGACCTAGCCAACGTTTTCTGCCTTTGTTCCTCACATAAACATGCTTTAGTTGGGCTTTACGTAAATGGGCCTTATCAGTATGTTTCCTCATGACTTGGACATGACTGAGAGATTCGGCCTCACAATGCCAAGAAGTAAGCACTTTCTGGCTATGCCTATTTATCAGCTAGTTGGTGAGGTTAAAAAAAGAACCAAATTAAAATAGATTGGATTAATAGCTAAAATAAGGGTTGTTTACCTTTTTATTAAAAAAAAATAAGGATTAGTCTTTGCCTAGAGCTTCTCTGTAAAAACTGGATCAAACCCAATGCAGCAACTGAAGTTGTGTAAATTTTACACAACAAAAATGTGCAAACACTAATGTTATACGAATCTCAATTATTTTTACTTATAGTAAAAGAGTATGTACTACAGGTTATGAAAGATTTATGGCGGCCACGCTTCCACATCATTACAAAATTCTGTCAGATTCTTAATGATGCAGTTTGTCCAAACTTGCAAATTATTACAATGTCTTATGGTTCAAAATCAAATCTTGAAAGCTATACCTATAATTAAATTATAAAGGAATCCGTTGACTAACAGTCTAATAGGTACATCAACATTGTTAACTAAAGTGGTCAACATCAACAGAGAAGTATTAACAGAAACCTCACATAAATTTATTTTATTTTATTTTTTGGTAGACAATTTGGAGGTATTTCCATAGAACCTCCTTCGACCACCTAGTTCTCGGAGTACGACCCCTACGACTAGCTCCTCATTCTGGACTACTATCAGAAATAATAAGATTAATCCCCTTCGAGGGGGAGGGGATTTCCCTCTGGCCCCTAAAGAATTCCAATAATTTGCTTTGGCCAAGGTCTGAATCCCTGACCAAAACAAACCATTAGGCACTCAGTTGCCAACTGAGCTACCCTTCAGGGTCAAATATTTTTTACTGAATATAGTTTTATGGCATTGAATTCTTATTTGTTCCCATTTAATTGTCATCAATTTTGTTTTAGTGGGGGGAAGAAACAAGATTATTTTTCTTTGACACTTTCCAAGTCAATATTCAATCCATAACTCTTGATTTTATTGCCAAGACCATGGTTAAGTCAAGATGGTAAAATAAATACCCAAAAACCATTTCCATTTTCTATCAAGCAAGCTATCAGACATGTTACCTGAAACACTAGCTATCCCTGCAATCCTCCTTGTGACATTCATTTTTATTCTATCAGCTTCTCTATTTCATATATCAAAACAACATCAACAAGATGGGAAACATCCACCAGGTCCCAAGTCCTTGCCAATTATTGGTAACCTCCACATGCTAGGGAATCTCCCACACCGTACCCTTCAAGCCCTTGCCAGAAAATATGGACCCATCATGTCCTTAAAGTTAGGACATGTTCCTACCATTGTGGTTTCATCCCCTGAAACTGCAGAGCTATTCCTCAAGACCCATGACACTGTTTTTGCTAGCAGGCCTAAAATTCAAGCCTCTGAATATATGTTTTATGGAGGAAAAGGATTAGGATTAGCTCAGTATGGTTCCTATTGGCGCAACATGAGGAAATTGTGTACCTTGCAACTTCTGAGTGCATCAAAAGTTGAGATGTTTGCACCTTTGAGGAGTGAGGAGTTAGGACAATTGTTGAAGTCACTTGAGAAAGCTTCAGCCTCACGTGAGGTTGTGGATATCAGTGAGCTTGTTGGGGAGCTTATAGCAAATATCACTTATAAAATGGTATTGGGTTGCAATAAGGATGATAGGTTTGATTTAAAAGGACTTATTGGTGAGGCAATGAAGTTGGCTGGAACTTTCAATTTGGCAGATTTTTTGCCTTGGCTTAGCATATTTGATCTTCAGGTATGAACTTCAACTATATGTAGTAATATAATCCCTTGGCATGTTCTCTAAGTTATTACTTTCGACTATAATCATATACTCAAGCTTGGTTTTGCTTATGATCTTTTAGCATAGTCTATATATATTTGATGGGTTTGATTAATCTCATGTTAAAAAGAGATAAGTTATCTCATGTCATAGAGACACATTTGTGGACTCCACCATCTCAAAAATAAAAAGAAAAGAAAAAGGTGGCACAGTTATCGAAGGGTGTGTAGGAGGGAAAGTTATCACATGTAGCATATAAGTAATTTTTCCCATATTTGATTGTGATTATTCAGTTGGAATTTGGTCATTCATTTGTTAAACTGTTGATTATTTTAGGATGGGTTGGGTTGGGTTGTTTTTTATATTGGGATGAGACTCATTCTTAGATGACTTACACCACTGTTTTCAAATTTTGATAAGAGAAACAAAGTTTGTTGAAAGCAAATTAACTGCAATGTTATTTTCTAAGAAAGTTTATATATGAAAACTATAAAAAATGTTTAATAATCAATCACACTTGGAGAAAGTAAAAAAATGAAAAGTGATAACAAAAAGTCCTTTATTTTTATAAGTAACATATTCATATTGTTTAACATCTTTTGAAATATTAAACCAATAAAAAGGCAAAGAAAGCACGCCACATCTTCAAAAGTGGCACATCTTGAGACACAAATTATGAATATTCTTTTAGCACTGGTAGATCATGATTGAAAAGTCCTTTCTTTTTTTCTCGATTCAACCATCCATGATTGCTTATCATGAACTGTTATATATGCCACTCAATCATTCCCATCAGGGACTAGCAAGTCGAATGAAGAAAACAAGTAAAGTATTTGATCAAGTGGTGGAGCAGATCATCACAGATCATGAGCATCCATCAGATAAGGAAAAGAGAGACCCTCATGATAAGGACTTTGTTGACATATTCTTATCACTAATGCACCAATCCATGGATAATCCACAGGATGAACAGAAACAAGTAATTGATAGAACTAATATCAAAGCAATTATATTGGATATGATTGGTGGAGCATTAGACTCATCTACTGCAGCAATTGAGTGGGCACTTTCAGAACTCTTAAGACATCCAAGGGTTATGAAAAGGCTTCAACATGAGCTAGAAAATGTAGTGGGGATGAATAAACAAGTGGTGGAGACTGACTTAGAAAAGTTGCCTTATCTAAATATGGTGGTGAAGGAGACCTTAAGACTATACCCACCTGGACCTTTGCTAGCACCTCGTGAGTGTCTAAAAGATGTTACAATTGATGGCTATTACATAAAGAAAAAGACAAGAATCATAATAAATGCATGGGCTATAGGGAGAGACCCTAAAGTATGGTCACATAATGCTCATGTATTTTATCCTGAGAGATTTGTCAATAGCAATGTTGACCTTAGGGGACAAGATTTCCAACTTATACCCTTTGGTTCAGGTCGCAGAGGATGTGCTGGGATTCTTTTGGGCCTAACTACTATTAGGCTTGTTCTTGCTCAATTGGTGCATTGCTTCAGTTGGGAGCTTCCATTGGGCTTGTCTTCAGATAACTTGGACATGACTGAGAGGTTTGGGCTCTCAATGCCAAGAAATGAGCACTTGCTAGCTGTGCCAACTTATCGGATAGTTGGTAAAGTTGGAAGGGATTCAAATTAAAATGGGTTTATGTTCATTAAAATAAATGATTTGCATGTAACTTATAGTTGTTTCATGATATGACCAACAAATTGTTTTTATATGTAGTTTGTATTGTAATTTACCTTAATGGCCGCATCTTATTTCTCAATCTCCATCTTAAGAGTGATGACTCCACCTTTGGTACTTCTACTTATCTGGGTAGAAAATAATATAAAATATCAAAAAGGCTCTCACTCAATAGCTTAAGTTTTTGGGTTGGAATGATTCTTTACATGACATCAGAGTCTCAATAATCATGAAGTCATGACTTCTATCCTCACCACCCCCACTTTTTACTCCAACAGTTTAAGTTTTTGAGTTGAAATAATTCTTTATAAATCCATTCAATATTTGTTGAAATAATTCTTTACAAATCCATTCAATATTGTAGGATTACAATTTGGAGCAGAGAAATAGAATTGCAATAAATTATGAAACTAAAATAACAATTATTTAAACTTATTCAGATGGAAAATCGTGGAATATAGAACAAGCCGATATTCTGAAAAATAGTCTTTTCTTTGACAAATGTAAAATCATTAATCATCATAATTGAGTGAACCAAAAAAAAACTCAGAAAGAAATTTTTATTTTTATTCAAATAAGAATTGAATACATAACCTAATATAACATACCCAAATTCCTCATCGCTGGATCAAGCCTAATGGTTTAATTTATTTTTTTGGTTAGATTTCTCTATAAATTCATTCATTAGTCAGACTAACCCGGTCAAGCTAAGAAAGAACAGAAAAGCTCTCCCTATTAAATTTTTAATAGAAGTATATACTCATCATTCTAACACAAGATATTCATTAAGTTGAAACAATCTCGTGCTGTGCTAGTTGTTCCTTGATGATTAGTAAGAAAAAGTTCTGAATCGCTATTAAATGTAAAAACACATGTTTAATTTCAAATTAAGAAAATTGATGTTGAAGAGATAAGTTAACCATGATGTTACTGCGTATAATTTAAAAAACAAAAGGTGAGATTCGTCACAAGATTTTCCAAAAAGATAAATGTCGGGAAAACACGGCCCCTTAATACACTCATTGATCACACGGAAATAATTGGAAATTAACTGCTCATTCAGATTAGAAATTTTAAGTGCTATCTTATCACACTCTTAATTGCAAACCACCGTCCTTTTTTTTGTTACTATATTAAATCTATGATGCCATGTGAATCATGGCTAGAATTTTTTATTTTCATATTATAATACACTCCTCTAAATAAATACGCAAACCCTTCTTTATTTCTTATCAAGCAAACAATCAAAAATGTTACTTCAAACATTAGCTATCCCTATTGCACTCCTTGTGATATTCACATTCATTCTGCATAAAAAACAACGTCAAGATTATGTGAAACATGCACCAGGTCCAAAGGCCTTGCCAATTATTGGTAACCTCCACATGTTAGGGAAACTACCACACCGTAACCTTCAATCCCTTGCCTTAAAATATGGACCCATAATGTCCTTAAAGCTAGGACAAGTCCCAGCCATTGTGGTTTCTTCCACTGAAACGGCTGAGCTATTCCTTAAGACTCATGACACTGTGTTTGCAAACAGGCCTAAACTCCAAGCTCATGCAAGCAAGGGCTTTGCGTTTTGTGAGTATGGTGCCTATTGGCGCAATGTTAGAAAAGTGTGTACTATACAACTTCTGAGTGCATCAAGAGTTGAGATGTTTGCTCCTCTGAGGAGGGAGCAATTGGGACTATTGGTGAAGTCACTTGAAAATGCTGCAGCATCACTTGAGGTTGTGGACCTTAGTGAGTTGGTGGGGGAGTTTATAGAGAATATCGTGTATAAAATGTTATTGGGCTCTAGTAAGGATGATAGATTCAACTTGAAGGACCTTGTTGCTGAAGTAGCTAACTTGATTGGAGCTTTCAATCTAGCGGATTATGTGCCTTGGCTAGGTGTGTTTGATCTTCAGGTATGATATTCAACTACATGTGCTAAATACTTAGCACTTCATGTCTTATTTTAAGGTGATGTGAAAATGTTTAATAATTTATTTATAGATCAACGATTAGTACTTAAAATGATCATTTCTTCTTACTTGTTTTATGAATTTCGTCGGTTCATTTGTGGCTGATATTTTTCACCTGACATGTGAATATTTAAATGGGTAAAGTTCACCCAACGTCGGTCCATGTGGTTTATTTCAGAATCACTTATGTCCCTGTGGTTTTTTTCTTATCACATATGTCCCCGTGGTTTCTTATTTTTTACAAAGCACAGGGGTATATGTGATAGAAAAAAAAAACACAGGGATATAGATGATTTTGAAGCAAACCACAGAGATATTGGTGAACTTTTCCCTATGTAAATAAAACATTAAATGATACACTCTTGATCTGGCTTTTTTTTATTTACTGCAAATCCCGGTATATGAGTTATAAACTTAAAGGGTAGGAATAAAAGTCTATTCTTTGACAGCTTTACCTTGCATATTTACATAAAGGCTATTCACCAAATTTGAACTTGTAACCTTTCGATCACAAGGAAAAACATTATCACTGTTTCAAACCTCGCCCTCTTTTAGCCTATGTTAGAAAGATATGATATAAAAGTCTTTCATTAACAACTTGATTTTTTAGGTGAGATTTCTATTTAACATAGTATTAGAGTTTTCACATTTACGGGTTTAAGTTTGATCCTCACCGCCCCACTTTCCAATGGAATTAAAATAACAAAATGTAACAACGAAAAAATAGGCTTATATAATGTCCACGCTTCAAGAACAAAAGACTCTTATACGAGGGGATATGTTGCAATTTTATAATATAAAACCATTGTGTGAGAGGCTATTTCTTGTGGTATCACTATAATGTAGAACTTAAAATAAAAACAACTATTTTCTTGTGGAGAAGACAAAACTTGTATTTCTCTTTTTCTTGTGATATGTTGCTTACAATATGGATTAGTTTATATAGGCACTAGATTGCCTTTTCATGACCCAAACATTAAATTAGCCATAAACCACAAAACTAAACTTCCAACTCTTGGCCTCTCTAACTCTTGGCCTTTCACTTTCTCACAACTCTTGGTCTTTCACTTTCTTACAACTCTTGGCCTTTCACTTCCTTATAACTCTTGGCCTTTCACTTTCTTACAACTCTTGGCCTTTCACTTACCTAAACACATGACTCCTTAATTAAGACTATTAAATATAAAACTAACAAAACATTTAAAGTTTATTCAACAATTCTCCTTCATAAACTTAAATGGTTCTGCCATCTTTCATCCCAAGCATCTTCTTGCAATTGTTGAGCAGCAACGTCGGCAGTGGCTTTGTGAAGATGTCCCCGACTTGCTCTTGACTGGTCACGTGTGTTAGCTCCACATTTCCTTCCTTTACTTGATCCCGGATGAAGTGAAATCGGACGTCAATATGCTTGCTTCTTTCATGATTTACCGGGTTCTTGGCTAGCTCTATAGCCGACTTATTGTCAATTCGGATCACAGTTTGACCGACTTGTTTTTCCTCCAACTTGCTTAGCAGATTCCTGAGCCACATTGCATGACAAACACACCAAGATGCAGCTACATATTCAGCTTCACATGTCGACAGTGTCACAATAGGTTGCTTCTTCGAAATCCAGGTGAATGCCGTGTTGCCCATGAAAAACACATAACCAGCCGTGCTCTTTCGATCATCTACGTCTCCACACCAATCACTGTCAGAATATCCAATCAACTTGTATTTTGCCGAGCTCGAGTAGTGTAACCCGTGTGAAACTGTACCTTGAACATACCTCAGAATTCTCTTTACCGCCTTCCAATGTGTGTATCTCGGCTCCTCCATGAACCGACTTACTATGCCGACACTTAACGAGATATCCGGCCTCGTGCATGTGAGATAACGTAGGCTTCCCACCAAACTTCTGTACTTGCTTGCATCAACACGGTCTCCTCCATCAAACTTAGAGAGTTTTGAACCGGGTTCCATTGGTGTTGAAACTGGGTTGCAATCTTCCATCTTGTACTTCTTCAAAATCTTTTTTGCATAAGCCTCCTGTGACACGAAGATTCCCTTCTCATTTTGCTTTACTTCCAAACCAAGAAAGAATTTCATCAAACCGAGATCTGTCATTTCGAACTCTCTTGTCATTGTGCTCTTGAACTCTTGTATCATCTTGGCATTGTTTCCCATAAAAATGAGGTCGTCAACATAAAGAGCCACAATTAACAAGTCTCCTCCATTTTTCTTGACATAAACAGCATGTTCATATGGACATTGTTCAAGTCCATTCTCCTTGAAATATTTGTCAATACGAGCATTCCATGCCCGTGGTGCTTGCTTCAACCCGTAAAGTGCTTTCTTCAATCTCAACACCTTCTTCTCTTCTCCTGCCTTCATGTAGCCCGGCGGTTGTTCCACATAAACTTCTTCTTCAAGAACACCATTCAGAAATGCCGACTTTACATCCATTTGATGCATTGGCCATCTGTATTGAGCAGCCTGTGAGATGAGTAACCGAATTGTCTCCATCCTTGTAACAGGGGCAAACACCTCGTCATAGTCAATTCCAGCCTTCTGCTTATAACCTTTTGCAACTAGTCGAGCTTTATATCGTTCTATCTCCCCTTGAGCATTCATCTTCTTCTTGAACACCCACTTCACTCCAATGGGCCGACTTCCTTCTGGTAGCTCGGCTAACTCCCATGTGTTATTTCGGTCAATGGCTTTTATCTCCTCATCCATGGCATCTTGCCATTTCTTATCTCGGATGGCTTCTTCAAAACTTATGTTCTCAGAGTCTGCAAGAAGACAAACAAAATGTACCTCACTTGTTGACTCATATATGTCTTGTATGCTTCGCATCTTGGGTTGTCGTACCTCATCTTCATCATCAGAAGCTTCAGGACTTGCCGGGTTGATAATTTGTGTTGAGATTCCGTCTTCAAAGTTTACCTCAGAAGAATTGTTCCAGTCCCACTCATTTGCTTCATTGAGCTTTACATCTCTGCTTACTATGACTTTTTTGTTGACGGGGTCAAACAGCTTATACCCCTTTGTTTTTTTATCATATCCAATAAAAACATATTTCTTGCTTTTATCCTCGAGCTTGGTTCTGAGCTGGTCCGGTATGTGTGCATAGGCTATACTGCCAAAAACTCTGAGATGAGCCACTGAAGGCTTTTGACCGCTCCATGCTTCCTGTGGAGTTTTATCATCCAAGTTCGAATGTGGACATCGGTTCTGCACATACACAGCACACTGCACAGCTTCCGCCCAAAACTCCTTCGGTATCCTTTTGTTCTTCAGCATTGACCGAACCATGTCAAGAATAGTCCGGTTCTTCCTTTCAGCCACGCCATTCTGTTGTGGTGAGTATGGTGCTGTTAGAAACCTCCTTATCCCATGTTCCTCACAGAAAGACATAAATGCTGTTGAGGTATATTCTCCACCTCTGTCAGACCGCACCGATTTGATATAGCTTCCTGTTGCCTTCTCAATCATCACCTTGAACCTTTTGAACACATCAAACACCTCGGACTTCTCCTTCAGACTACAAATGATTTCTTTAGTGCACAAACTACAAATTTGGCTTCCAGAGTTTAGTTTGGGATTCTTGTTCGAAGCAACCATCTTCATTTAAGATTAATCACATATTGTCAAGAAGAAGAAAGTATAATCTTATCATGGTTAATGTAAAGAACCGCTGTAATGGTTTATATTATACTCTAACACACCCTCTCACACGAGAGTCCACTGGGCTTGAAGGGCGGAAAATGCACAGACCCACCTACCTGTGCTAAGAAAATTCCACAAGAGAAAGTGGGGGCTAAGTGGAGGCTGTGAGGATCAAACCCGGGACACGAGATTATGATAACATGTAAATAATCAAGTCAACCCAAAAGCTTAAACTACTAGGTGAGGGCCTCTTTAATGGTTTATATTATACTCTAACAAGTTACTAAGTAAGCACATCAATAGGTTCAGAGAATATGTGGCAATCATACTTGGATTGAATATGATCAGGCCATAGTGTTGAATAAAAAATCACATGGAGAACAATGTTAATCACAGAGCCACTTATAATTTTTGCCATGTTGTATATTCTTAACTAGAAAAAGGGAGGAACACATATCATATCATCCCCTCAACAAGATATGCAAATGGAGACACACACACACAAAAGGTGGATCTAAAGGTTTACAAATGCAGATCAAGATTAATCGGCTACTTACAAAAAGGAAAAAAGAAAAAGTGGATCTACGTTCTGTTTTGCTGTCTTCATTATTTCAAGCTTTAGCGATGATTTTGACTTTTAACTGAGGGAAGGATTTGAAACTACACATTGGTTGCATAAAAAAAGCGTCTTTTCTGATAAATGAACTAATTACGCTGATGGGTCCACGATTCAAATGCACTTGAAAGCGATTTTGATTGAAATCAGTCAATCAGTGTAACTACTCTGAAGTGCGGAGTTTTCCTTTGACCTTCAAAATTCGTTAGTTTATATATCATTTTAATGAAAAGAAAAATGACCCAAATGGAGAAATCAAAAACGATGGAATGGGGGGGGAATGGAGAAGAGTGTTGGTACCTGAGAAGATCCAGATGAGAGAAGCGACGAGGAGAGAGAAGAAGGCAAAAACAGAGAGAATGTTAGACTGAGAGAGAAGACAAGGAACGTAGCCGGGTAGATGCAAGTCTCGTGGCATATAGGGATGATCGTGTGAGACTTGAGATCCCTCCATCTTCGCACTTGTTCGATTGGAATGAGGTAGTGTTGTTGAGAGTTGACTACTGAGTTAGACACTGAAAGGAAAAGAGATTGGTTGGTTGTTATATATATCATTAACGTGATTAATGTTTTTCATATCCCTACTTCACCTATATAAAAATAGGGTTATATTTCTCTCATTTCACAATAGAGAAAAGTTAAATTTCTATATACACCAAATTGAAGTGGGTTCTATCTTTATTTTTTCTCTTTCCTCTTATTTGTGGGTCTCATCTATGATATTATTTCTGCTACCTGAAATAATTCTCTTATCTAACATAAACAAATAATTTCCCATAAAAATATGTTGTCATTATGTCATATATTATGTCATATGACCTGATATTCTATCTTATCACCTAAAAATTAGATCAATTTGTGTTCGAAATTTCCATTTGGTTTCCATTTTTTCAGCTCAACTACTTTATCGAGTAATTAAAGTTACCTATTTTAACACTTTTATTTTTAATGAAATATCAATACATAAATAAATAAAATGAAACTTTGAATCCAAAATGACATAATTTTTAGGTGACAAGATAGAATGTTAGGTCATGTGACGTGACAAACAATAAATCCATATATATATATATATATATATATATATATATATATAGTAAAATCATTTCTGCAGAGTCGCTTTACGTACGACAGGTGTATGGTTATAATTTCTCCATATTTAATACTTTAATGTTTTGTATGGTTATGATTCCACGCATTTAATATTTTGAATTATATATATGGCAACACTACGGTTAAGTTAGATCATAAGTAAATGCTCAAACATTATATATTTTCTACCAAGCAAGCAATCAGAAATGTTACCTCAAACATTAGCTGTCCCTGCAAATACTATACTCCTAGTTATATTCATATTTATTGTATCTGCTGCTGTGTTGCTTTCAAAACAACGCCAAGATAATGGGAAAAATCCACCAGGTCCAAAGGCCTTGCCAATTATTGGTAATCTTCACATGCTAGCTAGGGAAATTCCCACACCGAACCCTTCAAGCACTTGCCAGAAAATATGGACCCCTCATGTACTTGAAGCTAGGACAGGTTCCAACCATTGTGGTTTCCTCCCCTGAAACTGCTGAGCTATTCCTCAAGACCCATGACACTGTTTTTGCTAGCAGGCCTAAAACTCAAGCATCAAAATATGTATCTTATGGCAGCAAGGGCTTAGTGTTTTCTGAATATGGTGCCTGCTGGCGTAACATGAGGGAATTGTGCTCCTTACAACTTCTGATAGCATCATAAGTTGAGATGTTTGACACATAAGAACTTTGTGGACATATTGCTAACACTTGTGCATCAACCAGTGGATCCTCACGACGAAGAGAATCATGTAATTGATAGAACTAATATGAAGGTTATTGTTGAGATATATAGTCCCACGTTAGTTGGATGAACAACTAATGTGGAGTTTATAAGGCATTGAACACTCTCACCCTTTGAGCTAGCTTTTGGGGTGGTGTATCCCAAGGTTCTTTACATGGTATCAGAGCCTCGCCGTCCCCCACTTTCTCTTGTGGACTCTCTTAGCACAGGTAGGTTGGGCCATCATCCACTCTTCAAGCCCAAAGTCGCTCTCGTGTGAGGAGGCGTGTTGAGATATATAAATGACTTTGGAATTATTCCCTTTGGACTTATACCATTTGGTTCTGGTCGTACAGGGTGCTTTGGGATTCATTTGGGTCTAACCATTGTAAAGATTGTTCTAGCTCAATTGTTACATTCCTTTAATTGGGAACTTCCATTGGGCATGTCTCCTCATGACTTGGACATGACCGAGAGATTCGGCCTCACAATGCCAAGAAGTAAGCACTTGCTAGCTATGCCTATTTATCGGCTAGTTGGTGAAGTTAAAAAAGAATCAAATTAAAATAGATTGGGTTAATAGCTAAAATAAGGGTTATTTACCTTTTTATTGAAAAAAATAATGATTAGTCTTTGCCTAGAGCTTCTTTGTAAAAACTGGATCAAACCCAATGCAGCAACTGAAGTTGTGTAAATTTTACACAACAAAAGTGTGCAAACACTAATGTGATACGAATCTCAATTATTTGTACTTATAGTAAAAGAGTATGTACTACAGGTTATGAAAGATTTATGGCGGCCACGCTTCCACATCATTACAAAATTCTGTCAGATTCTTAATGATGTAGTTTGTCCAAACTTGCAAATTATTACAATGTCTTATATGGTTCAAAATCAAATCTTGAAAGCTATACCTATAATTAAATTATAAAGGAATCCATTGACTAACAGTCTAATAGGTACATTAAGATTGTTAACTAAAGTGGTTAACATCAACAGAGAAGTCTTAACAGAAACCTCACATAAATTTATTTTATTTTATTTTATTTTTTGGTAGACTATTCGGAGGTATTCCCATAGAATCTCTTTTAACCACCTAGTTCTCAGAGTACGACCCCTAAGACTAGTTCTTCGTTGAAACAGAGGGTGCATTGGATTATTATCAGAAATAATAAGACTAATCCCCTTCGAGGGGGAGGGGATTTCCCTCTGGCCCCTAAAGAATTCCAATAATTTGCTTTGGTCAAGGTTTGAATCCCTGACCAAAACAAGCCCTTAAGCACTCAGTTGACAACTGAGCTACCCTTCGGGTCAAATATTTCTTATTGAATATAGTTTAATGGCATTGAATTCTTATTTGTTCCCATTTAAGTGTCATCAATTTTGTTTTAGTGGGGGAAGGAAACAAGATTATTTTTCTTTGAAACTTTCCAAGTCAATATTGAATCCATAACTCTTGATTTTATTGCCAAGACCATGGTTAAGTCAAGATGGTAAATAAATACCCAAAAACCATTTCCATTTTCTATCAAGCAAGCTATCAGACATGTTACCTGAAACACTAGCTATCCCTGCAATCCTCCTTGTGACATTCATTTTTATTCTATCAGCTTCTCTATTTCATATATCAAAACAACATCAACAAGATGGTAAACATCCACCAGGTCCCAAGTGCTTACCAATTATTGGTAACCTCCACATGCTAGGGAATCTCCCACACCGTACCCTTCAAGCCCTTGCCAGAAAATATGGACCCATCATGTCCTTAAAGTTAGGACATGTTCCTACCATTGTGGTTTCATCCCCTGAAACTGCAGAGCTATTCCTCAAGACCCATGACACTGTTTTTGCTAGCAGGCCTAAAATTCAAGCCTCTGAATATATGTTTTATGGAGGAAAAGGATTAGGATTGGCTCAGTATGGTTCCTACTGGCGCAACATGAGGAAATTGTGTACCTTACAACTTCTGAGTGCATCAAAAGTTGAGATGTTTGCACCTTTGAGGAGTGAGGAGTTGGGACAATTGTTGAGGTCACTTGAGAAAGCTTCAGCCTCACGTGAGTTTGTGGATATCAGTGAGCTTGTTGGGGAGCTTATAGCAAATATCACTTATAAAATGGTATTGGGTTGCAATAAGGATGATAGGTTTGATTTAAAAGGACTTATTGGTGAGGCAATGAAGTTGGCTGGAACTTTCAATTTGGCAGATTTTTTGCCTTGGCTTAGCATATTTGATCTTCAGGTATGAACTTCAACTATATGTAGTAATATAATCCCTTGGCATGTTCTCTAAGTTATTACTTTCGACTATAATCATATAATCATGCTTGGTTTTGCTTATGATCTTTTGGCATAGTTTATATATATTTGATTGTGATTATTCAATTAGAATTGGGGTTAAACTGTTGATCATTTTAGGATGTGCTGGGTTGGGTTGTTTTTTATATTGGGATGAGACTCATTCTTAGATGACTTACAGCACTGTTTTCAAATTTTTATAAGAGAAACAAAGTTTGTTGAAAGCAAATTAACTGCAATGTTAAGAAAGTTTTGTATATAAAAACTACAAAAAATGTTTAATAATCAATCACACTTAAAGAAAGTAAAAAAATGAAAAGTGATAACAAAAAATCTTTTATTTTGTGCAAGATATATAACATATTCATATTGTTTAACATCTTTTGAAATATTAAACCAATAAAAAGCAAAGAAAGCAGGCCACATCTTCAAAAGTGGCACATCTTGAGACACAAATTATGAATATTCTTTTAGCACTGGTAGATCATGATTGAAAAGTCCTTTCTTTTTTTCTCCATTCAACCATCTATGATTGCTTATCATGAACTGTTATATATGCCACTCAATCATTCCCATCAGGGACTAGCAAGTCGAATGAAGAAAACAAGTAAAGTATTTGATCAAGTGGTGGAGCAGATCATCACAGATCATGAGCTTCCATCAGAAAATGAAAAGAAAGACCCTCATGATGAGGATTTTGTTGACATATTCTTATCACTAATGCACCAATCCATGGATAATCCACAGGATGAACAGAAACAAGTAATTGATAGAACTAATATCAAAGCAATTATATTGGATATGATTGGTGGAGCATTAGACTCATCTACTGCAGCAATTGAGTGGGCACTTTCAGAACTCTTGAGACATCCAAGGGTTATGAAGAGGCTTCAACATGAGCT
This sequence comes from Gastrolobium villosum, assembly GCA_032173675.1. Classification (NCBI taxonomy): domain Eukaryota; kingdom Viridiplantae; phylum Streptophyta; class Magnoliopsida; order Fabales; family Fabaceae; genus Gastrolobium; species Gastrolobium villosum. The sequence goes on from JAVKPL010005539.1 coordinate 101,010, forward strand.
AGAAAATGTTGTGGGGATGAATAAACAAGTGGAGGAGCCTGACTTAGAAAAGTTGCCTTATCTAAATATGGTGGTGAAGGAGACCTTAAGATTATACCCACCTGGACCTTTGCTAGCACCTCGTGAGTGTCTAAAAGATGTTATTATTGATGGCTATTACATAAAGAAAAAGACAAGAATCATAATAAATGCATGGGCAATTGGGAGAGACCCTAAAGTATGGTCACATAATGCTGATGTGTTTTATCCGGAGAGATTTGTCAATAGCAATGTTGACCTTAGGGGACAAGACTTTCGACTTATACCATTTGGTTCAGGTCGCAGAGGGTGTGCTGGGATTCTTTTGGGCCTAACTACTATTAGGTTTGTTCTAGCTCAATTGGTTCATTGCTTCAGTTGGGAGCTTCCATTGGGCTTGTCTTCAGATAATTTGGACATGACTGAAAGGTTTGGGCTCTCAATGCCAAGAAATGAGCACTTGCTAGTGTGCCAACTTATCGGTTAGTTGGTAAAGTTAGAAGGGAGTCAAATTAAAATGGGTTTATTTTCGTTAAAATAAATGATTTGCATGTAACTTATAATTGTTTCATGATATGACCAACAAATTGTTTTTAGGGTTTTATAAGAGTTATGTTGTAAGAAAAGTGATTGTGTTATGTTATAGAGATTCGTTTTGCGTGCCAGAGTTTTTTTTTTTTACTGCGGGCCCCACAAAATGTTGTGTGTGTAGGAAATTTTTTGTGGTTATGTTAAATGATAGATGATAAACCCTTATTTTTATATATAGTTTGTATTGTAATTTACCTTAATGGCTGCATCTTATTTCTCAATCTTCATCTTAAGAGTGATGACTCCGCATTTGGTACTTTCTACTTACCTGGGTAGAAAATAATATAAAATATCAAAAGGTACTCACCCAATAACTTAAGCTTTTGGGTTGAAATGATTCTTTACATGACATCAGAGCCTCAATAATCATGAAGTTACGAGTTCGATCCTCGTCACCCCCACTTTTTACTCCAACAACTTTAAGTTTTTGAGTTGAAATAATTTTTTATAAATCCATTCAATATTTGTGGAAATAATTCTTTACAAATCCATTCAATATTGTAGGATTACAATTTGGAGCAGAGAAATAGAATTGCAATAAATTATGAAACTAAAATAACAGTTATTTAAACTTATTCAGATGGAAAATCGTGGAATATAGAACAAGCCGATATTCTGAAAAATAGTCTTTTCTTTGACAAATGTAAAATCATTAATCATCATAATTGAGTGAACCAGAAAAAACTCAGAAAGAAATTTTTATTTTTATTCAAATAAGAATTGAATACTTAACCTAATATAACATACCCAAATTCCTCATTGCTAGATCAAGCCTAATGGTTTAATTTATTTTTTTGGTTAGATTTCTCTATAAATTCATTCATTAGTCAGACTAACCCAGTCAAGCTAAGAAAGAACAGAAAGTGACAAAGCTCTCCCTATTAAGTTTTTAATAGAAGTATATTCTCATCATTCTAACTCAAGATATTCATTAAGTTGAAACAATCTCGTGCTGTGCTGGTTGATCCTTGATGATTAGTAAGAAAAAGTTCTGAATCGCTATTAAATGTAAAAACACATGTTTAATTTCAAATTAAAAAAATTGATGTTGAAGAGATGAGTTAACCATGATGTTACTGCGTATAATTTAAAAAACAAAAGGTGAGATTCGTCACAAGATTTTCCAAAATGATAAATGTCGGGAAAACACGGCCCCTTAATACACTCATTGATCACACGGAAATAATTGGAAATTAACTGCTCATTCACATTAAAAATTTTAAGTGCTATCTTATTTTACTCTTAATTGCAAACCACCGTCCTTTTTTTTGTTACTATATTAAATCTATGATGCCATGTGAATCATGGCTAGAATTTTTTATTTTCATATTATAATAACGTTCCTCTGAATAAATACGCAAACCCTTCTTTATTTCTTATCAAGCAAACAATCAAAAATGTTACTTCAAACATTAGCTATCCCTATTGCACTCCTTGTGATATTCACATTCATTCTGCATCAAAAACAACGTAAAGATTATGTGAAACATGCACCAGGTCCAAAGGCCTTACCAATTATTGGTAACCTCCACATGTTAGGGAAACTACCACACCGCAACCTTCAATCCCTTGCCTTAAAATATGGACCCATAATGTCCTTAAAGCTAGGACAAGTCCCAGCCATTGTGGTTTCTTCCACTGAAACCGCTGAGCTATTCCTTAAAACTCATGACACTGTGTTTGCAAACAGGCCTAAACTCCAAGCTCATGCAAGCAAGGGCTTTGCGTTTTGTGAGTATGGTGCCTATTGGCGCAATGTTAGAAAAGTGTGTACTATACAACTTCTGAGTGCATCAAGAGTTGAGATGTTTGCTCCTCTGAGGAGGGAACAATTGGGACTATTGGTGAAGTCACTTGAAAATGCTGCAGCATCACTTGAGGTTGTGGACCTCAGTGAGTTGGTGGGGGAGTTTATAGAGAATATCGTGTATAACATGTTATTGGGCTATAGTAAGGATGATAGATTCAACTTGAAGGACCTTGTTGCTGAAGTAGCTAACTTGATTGGAGCTTTCAATCTAGCAGATTATGTGCCTTGGCTAGGTGTGTTTGATCTTCAGGTATGATATTCAACTACATGTGCTAAATACTTAGCACTTCATGTCTTATTTTAAGGTGATGTGAAATTTTTTAATAATTTATTTATAGATCACTGATTAGTACTTAAAATGATCATTTCTTCTTACTTGTTTTATGAATTTCGTCGGTTCATTTGTGGCTGATATTTTTTTAAATGGGTAAAGTTCACCAATGCCGGTCTGGATTATTCCAAAATCACTTATGTCCCTGTGGTTTTTTTTCTTATCACATATGTCATGTGGTTTCTTATTTTTTACAAAGCACAAGAGTATATATGATAGAAAAAAACCACGGCGGTATAGATGATTTTTACAAAACACAGGGTTTTATAATTCTCATATTGAAGGAGAATTGAAATATCATGTTGTAGAGATAAAAAAACATGTGGGACCCATGTGTTAGAAAAAATTATATGTAGGACCCATGTCAGCACGGAAATCGAAGGGTGTGTATGAAAAATGTAATTCTCATGTTGAATGAGAATTATAAAAATAAAACATAAAATGATACACTCTTGATCTGGCTATTTTTTATTTATTTACTGCAGATCCCTGTATATGAGTTATAAACTTAAAGGGTAGGAATAAAAGTCGATTCTTTGACAGCTTTACCTTGCATATTTACATAAAGGCTATTCACCAAATTTGAACTTGTAACCTTTCGATCACAAGGAAAAACATTATCACTGTTTCAAACCTCGCCTTCTTTTAGGCTGTGTTAGAAAGATATGATATAAAAGTCTTTCATTAACAACTTGATTTTTTAGGTGAGATTGCTATTTAACATAGTGTTAGAGTTTTCACAGTTACGGATCACAAGTTTGTTCATCACCGCCCCACTTTCTAATGGAATTAAAATAACAAAATGTAGCAACAAAAAAATAGGCTTGTATAATGTCCACGCTTCAAAAACAAAAGACTCTTATACGAGGGGAAGTGTTGGAAATTTATAATATAAAACCATTGTGTGAAAGGCTATTTCTTATTCACTGCATCATTTATTATTATTCTAAACAGGAAGTAACGAAATACTATATATGCAACCATGGCCATTTCAGGGACTAAGAAGACGAGTAAAAAAAGCAATTAAGGCGTTTGACCAAGTCGTGGAGCTAATTATCAAAGAAAAAGAGTATTCATCTCATGACAAACAGAAAGACCCTCACAAGAAGGACTTTGTGGATATATTGCTATCACTTATGCACCAACCCATGGATCCCCAGGATGAACACAGAGTCATTGACAGAGCAAGTATCGGGGCAATTATATTTGATATATTTTTAGCAGGATTTGAGTCATCTAGTAGTGTTGTTTTGTGGGGTATGTCAGAACTCTTGAGGCATCCAAGGGTGATGAAGAAACTTCAAGATGAGCTAGCAAATGTAGTGGGGATGAATAGACAAGTGGAGGAGACTGATTTAGAAAAGTTACCTTACCTGAATATGGTGGTGAAGGAAACCTTAAGATTATATCCAATTGGACCTTTACTGCCTCGAGAGTCCAGAGAAGATGTTATTATTGATGGTTATTACATAAAGAAAAAGACAAGAATCATAGTAAATGCATGGGCAATTGGGAGAGATCCTAAAGTTTGGTCACATAATGCTGATGTGTTTTATCCAGAGAGATTTGTCAATGACAATGTAGACTTAAAGGGAAATGACTTTAGACTTATACCATTTGGTTCTGGTCGTAGAGTGTGCCCTGCGATTCATTTGGGTCTAATTACTTTTAAGACTGTTCTCGCTCAATTGGTACATTGCTTCAATTGGGAACTTCCATTAGGCATGTCTCCTCTTGACTTAGACATGACTGAGACATCTGGGCTCTCAATGCCAAGAAATGAGCACTTGCTAGTTGTGCCAACTTATCGGTTAGTTGGTAAGTTTAAAGAGGAATCATATTAATATAGATCAGGTTCATTGCTAAAATAAAGGTTTGAAACTGTTAGCTTTGGATTTTCCAAGAAATTAGCAATTTAATTATTAGAATTTTGCTTTTGTAACGAGTATGAATCTTGAGTATATGTATTAATTGATAGTGATCGTTCCCACAAGGAATAGTGTACTTTGTTTTTTTTTTTTAATTATATATAAGCTTCTTGAAACCAATTAAAGTAATCAAACTATTCAATCAATTTAGTTTAACTACAATCTAATTCAGTATTCATCATGTAAAAGTAACTATAGTCACATTCAGTGCAATTAACAATTGAATTCAAACTCTAAATCCTGGAATTATTGGTTTGCCCCTTTTATATTGCATTCCTGCATTTTAACTTGCTGCAGCACTTTTCCTGATGATAGATGAGTGCTATAGTGCTTTACCGAATTTTTCAAATCCATAATCAATCAGATTATAAATCTTTCCTTGACTTCAAATTATTCATAATTCTAAGCATCCAATTAACAAAACAATGCATCTTCATTTTCCAATAAAGATTCATGTAAACACAATTCCAAGATAATGCCAATCACCTTCGAATACAAGATATTTGTTATTGAAAATCAAGAACTTAACAAGTAATTTTAATTAATGGGTTTTCACCAAAACATCCAAATTCTAAAAAAAAAAAAAAAGGACTTAGATTTTCATCATTGCAGAAACTGCAAAAAATAAACTCAGAAACTGAAAATACATTGACATTGCATAACACCAAATTCGAATGCAGAAGAGTTAAATAGTACAGAATAGGTATTCAAATACAAGTGCTCAGAGTTGTAAAAGCTTAAAAGAAATACAGATTAGAAGTTGAAATTTTGAAGAATCTTGGTTTCCTCCAAGTGCTCTTTCTCACGTGTTGCTTACAAAGACTCAGAAAACTAAATATAATATATAAAAATGGACAAAACCCACAAATATTGTCATCATTTTTCTTCCTTCTCTAAACTTAAGTTCTTAATCTTCTCACTAACAAAATTCAGAATTTCTTTGAAAACTAAAATTAAAAACATTTTAAGAATTTATAGGATCAGACAAGTCTTAGAGCATGAATCTTCGATTCCAATATGGAGATTTTTTTGATAGACAAGAAAAATCCCGACCCTCTCATAATTTTCCTTTTTTCCATGGAGAAATCCGAATCCTATTATTAGATTTGAATCCACCATCAATATGTAGATTGTCATTTTTTATATTGTTAGGCTGCTGACTCTGTTTAGCTCAAATATCTTATCGACTTGGTAGCAAGTGATTCTGATTGTTTCTTGATGTTGATGCAAATTTGTAAGAAAATTCGGAACTAAAATATTTTGCTTTTATTTTTCATTTTGTAACCCTTTGATTAAGCTGATGGAAGCGACATAGCTGCTGCATTAATACTACAGTGTTATTTAAATAGGCTGAAAATGAGCCAACCCATGAGCAAATTTTCAAGCCAACTCGCGAGCTATTTTTTCAAACCAACCCAGGAGCCATATTTTTTAGCCAACCCTAACCCGACTCGGGTCAGGTTGGGTTTTCTGACTTGTTTTTTTTTTCGAATCAACACTAACACGACTCATTTTTTTTCCAGGTTGAATGCGAGTTGGGCCGGGTTTGCCCGTTTGCGAACCCTGGTATCAAACCCAACGCGCAACTACAATGGTGTAAATATTACGCTACAAAAGTGTGTAAATATTAAGATGTAATTAATAAGAGGTAAATCTTTTGTGTCCTCGTTTAACATATTTTCTATTCGTCAACTGTATTTTCTTTTGCAAATGCAACCTAAAATGAAAACAAAAATAATGACAACTGAATAGATTGAGGTGAAAAAATGGAAGTGGTAATCAACCAAAGTGGAAAAGCTCTTTATACGTTGATAAGCATAGTGAGTAATTATACAATTATCCATTCTATCCATGGTTCTCTTCTTAAGTTCCACTCACTTATCTCGGAACAATTAGGGTGTGCATGACAACATTTTTGGAATTTTTTTTTTTAATTTCTGTTCTCGAGACTAGAAATGAATAGAAAATTCGTTAGGTAAAACGGGTTCATTTTTTTTATTTCTGGGATGAATCGTTTTAATTTTTGTGCCAGAGAACAAAAAAAAGAATCTAAACATTTCTGTTTTTTTGTTCCCGGGCATAAAATGAGAAACATTTATCTCTCAATCACCACCACCACTACCATCATTCCGACACAACCACTGCTACCATCGTCGCCGCCGTCGTACCACCGATGTCATCGTCACCACCACAACCACCATCACCAACTTCCACTACCATCGCTGCAACCACTGCCATCACCATCACGACGCCACCATCGCCGCCACTACCATGTCGCCGCCACCACCATGTCGCCGCCACCACCACCATCAACGTCGCAACCACTGCCCTCACCACCATCACCATGCCATTACCACCATCGCCACCACTACCATCACCACCACTGTCACCAACCACCACCGCCGCCGTCGCAGCCATCACCATCACCACCATGCCATAACCACCACCACCACCATCATCAGTGGCGGAGCCGGGTCAAATATTTAGGTGGTGCCAAAAAAATTGACATATCAAATTATCAAAATATTTATTGTAATCACAAATTTATCAGAAAAAAATTACTATAAATTCTAACATAATTATCTAAATTATGTACTAAATAATGTCACATAATATTGAAAATTTAAATGAACAATTGTCGTTGATTATCAAATCAAACATATAAAGATGCACTAACACTTTCGATAAATATTTCAAATATAAGAATTTCACTTTCCTCCCACAACATAATAAGTAATTAATCAAACATTATCTTAAGGATATGAAAACACACAAATATAATAATTATATGTATATAAGTACTATCCTTCGTC